>CM077089.1:141809933-141942785 GCA_039513925.1 Platanthera zijinensis
GATTCACCACAGATCTCAAGCTTTGAACTTTAGTAAGAGTTGCAACAGATCTTTCCCCTTCTATCCAATGTTTCTCTTACGTGAAAGAGAATCATGACACCGATATAAATAATAATGATAAGAATAAAATACAAATCCACCTGCTAATTATTATTATTCATAGATAAAAGTAAAAATAATCTAATTAATTGAAATTAAGCCACCTCAGGTGTTCATTCCGGCTCCGTTTGGGGGGACTTATTTTCACCGGTCAAGCGGTCATGACCGCATGAACCGGGACTTAATTAAGGTCCGGTTCATGCGGTCATGACCGCTTGACCGGTGAAAATAAGTCCCCCCAAACGGAGCCTCCATCACAGCAACGCCACCAGCTGCTCTAATCTTCTCAATAATCCCATCAGCCTCCTCCTTGGAGATCCCTTGCTTCAGGAGAACAGGAGCCTTCTCCACCAACTCCTCGGCTTCCTTCAACCCGAGATTCGTGAACGCTCTCACCTCTTTGATGACCTTAATCTTCGCCGTAGCATCGAACTTCTCGAGCTTCACGTCAAATGCAGTCTTCTCGACCTTCTTCTCTTCCTCCTCCTTTGGAGCTGAACCGGGGTGCGCGCCGGCGCCGAGGCCTTCAGAAGATACCTTCTGGAGCTTCGGATGCTTCGGCCGGTGCTGGAGAAGTGGGCCGAGCTGGATCAGCTCGTCGGGGGAGAGTGAGGAGATGCGGTCGGCGAGCTGCGAAATCTTCTCCGAGGGAGGCAGCCGTGGTCCGTACGGGTGGTAAAACGGGGGGGATCCATTTCACGGTCGAGATTGAAATGCTTTCGATCCGACGGGTTCATCATTTCCCATATTTTTTTAGATTTTTTTAATCAAAAAATCTCCACCACAAGATTTCTTTCCAACTTGTCTTGTCCATTAGATATTGAAATGGATCCCCTCCATTTCAAGTGAAATGGAGAGGATCCCGATCCGTATTTATACCTCTTTGGCTTGGAATTTGGGTCATGGGGAATATGAGTTGAATAAAGGTGATGGAATTGAGGCAGGGTTGGATGGATGGTTGAGGATTTGGTAGCGACCAGGCATCTCAAGATCGAAGATCTCATGGGGAGAGGGTGTCTTGGTGGCAATGTTGGCAGGATCTGTTGAATTTGATGCCTTGAGCTTTGTTTCTCCTCTTTCTGATTCACTTCATGTAGCTGAAACTGTTTTTTTTTTAACTGTTTTACTTTCAGGAAATAAGAATTTAAGATGCATCATGCTGAATAGCAGGCGGAATCATGCTATTTTCAAATCACTTTGATGGAGTGGTCCAGAGCCATTCCACTCTGGTTCTGCACAAGATGAACACGTCCAGTCCCGCTACTGGGCTGCAGCCCAAGCACCCCACCTATGACCGCACTTATTCTCAGTGCGGCGGGATATTGAGGCTGAGTCTCTAACATAAATTTACCAAGGGGGCTGGGTTCGAGACTCCGCCTCAACGTCCCGCCGCACTGAGGATATGTGCGGTTATGGGTGGGGTACTTGGGCTGCAGCCCGGAGGTGGGACCGGACATGTTCCTCTGGTGCAGAACCAGAGCAGAGCGGTTCTGGACCACTGCATCACACTTTGAACATTTTATACACCTGATAGCTTAAATCCATCACTTATTCATTATTTTTTATCTTCAATTGAAGTCACCTCAACAATCATTATAATCAATCATTTGTTAATTTATCCTTATTCTTGCATAATTCATCTTAAAATTCTAGTGTCACTTCCCTTTTTTGTCAAAAGCTCAAATTAGCTACTTATGATTTTCTTTCTTGCCCTACTCTTGAATCCATCTAAAATAATCAGTATACTTGAATAAATGTATGCTGTTAAGGCACCGTTTGGGGGGACTTATCACCGGTCAAGCGGTTGAGACCGCATGAACTGGATCTTAATTATGTCTCAGTTCATGCGGTCGCAACCGCTTGACCGATGAAAATAAGTCCTTCCAAACGGAGCCTAAGTCTCCGGCACAACAAAATATGAAGAGATTCCCGACAGAATCTAACTAGTATTAAATTGTACAATGCTTGATAGTTTGGATATATTGTTTGATTGTGTGATTGAATCAAATGCAAGTAAAAAGAAATGAAGAAAACTGAAATAGAGAAAACAAATAAGAAACAGGAATGGAAATACGGAATCATAATGCAAACATCATGCATGCCTTCAACCAAAAACCTCAGCAGTCCCCAGAGCTTGTGATAAATGTGATGATACAATTTTGAAGAAAGAACTCAAATGGAAGGTAATTATAGTTTTTTCCAGCAACATTACGGGCTAGTTTGGCATGCGGGTCGCGACCACCACCAGGCATCCTGCGATCATTATCAGCATCATTTCCGTGGAAGGATCATATAAACATCCAAACAGGGCTCAAGGTCGGCCAGTGAGACGATGGGGGGATAAGCTTCATCGTCAAGAGGGAAACAGCCCGGATCACCAACTAAGGCCCCTAAATGACAGCTCGATGATAAAGGAGGTAGGGGTGCAGAGACAGCCATGTGATTTGCCTAGAAGTAAAAGAGTGCAATAGCTCACTGATCGAGCACTCTTGCGCCGAAGATGAACAGGGCTAGGAGATCTGTCGAAGTTGTGGGATATAAAAGTGAATCGGTAGGGGAGCATTCCACCACAGAGGGAGGCACCCGCACAAGCAGGTGTGGGCGAAGCGGAAGCGAGAATGTTGGCTTGAGTAACGCAAACATTGGTGATAATCCAATTCCCTGAAAAATGAAGGGTTCCTCTGCAAGGTTCATCTAATGAGGGTAAGTTAGGGCCTAAGATCGGGACGAAAGACATGTCTAGTTGTCCAGGCAGTAATGATAGTATCTTGCACCTGAGCCTGCTGGCTCACTTTTTCTAAGGAATGGGGAAGAGAAGGGAAATATGCCACTAAAAGACTTTACTAAGGCAAAAAATGGGTTGTCAAGAATGTAGAGTTAGGATGGACGGCTGGTCATATCTTGCATGGATCGTATATGGATGATAGTTGGATTCAGAGGCTATCCTAGGGTTCCCAAATGAAGGAAACCCAAGAAACAGGATCAAGTTGGCCATTGAGAGTAGCTTTATACACTATCTTCCTTCAATCCTTAGAGCTAAATGTGGAGAAAGGAAGGAAATCCACGGACTGACCCCATCGTCTCCACCCCGTATAAACTGCGAGGCCACACCAAGGATGCCCTCAACATCCAGGGGTCACGGGCCGACCGTAAACCCTATTCAATAAGTGGAAGGCATTAGTTATCCGTTGTTGGGTAGTAAGAATCAGAGAAGGGCAATCACTCGTTCTTAAAATCAGCATTCTAAAGACCAAAGAGTCGAGCAAAAAGGGGGGAGCTCTTTGTTCATGGTTCTGTTATAGCTGGATTCTCCAAAACCAAAAGAGTCCATATAATGGTATTCCAACTAAACACCCTTTAAGATTGTGAGAAGAGTTGCTCTTTGGAGAGCACAACTCGATGAAAGTTGCAAGCTGTGTTCACAGGGAGTTATTGTCTATCGTTGTCCTCAATGGTAGAATCAGGCGGTGAGGCCTGAAAGGCGGTGGTTTACCCTGTGGAGGATGTCAGCGGTTTGACACCGCTTAACTCCAACCCTTCATTTTAGTTGATACTATGATATCACCGAATTTTTTCAATTCGGTGGTCCGATCTATGATTTATTGTTCACGGGCGTTGATAAGATCCTTCCATTTAAGACAATTGCTGCACTTGCGGCTCCTCACCAACTCCGCTTCTCGCGCCAACCCAGGCTGATTTTTGTTCCCGTGTGTGGCCTGCCAGCGCCATCTGACAACGATGTGCACGAGTGATCCTACAACAGTTGCCCGACAAGCTCGACATCTACTTACCTCCCCTCCGCCATGCTTCACTCGTACTCTTCCTGGGAGCGATTTTGTCAGACTCGACCCTCCTAGGTTGTTCCAGACTCCTCCTTACTCCCCTCTGCATTTCTCCCATGTTGTCGTCTACTCTCATGGAGGACACCCATGCATCTACTGCCCATGTGATGGAGATGTTTGACACGATGCATTCAAATGCTTTAGAGGCCCTCACGGACCGCATCGAATGTGATAGTTCTTCTACACACCCATCGCGAGTCCCTTCAGACTCTTTTCATGAGAGGGTATCAGAGCCCCACCAGCCGACCTTACTTCCTCTCAGTTCTGAGGGTAGCGGCATTCCCCTTTAAGTAAAAATGTACTTTAACTTCTACTAATGTATCGACCTTACAGCTATGACGAGGAGGTGAGGGACCATGATGCAATTTGAGTCGCATCGTGTTTTTCTTTAATTTCCTGCATTTTTATTTGTATTATGCAAGACTTTGCGCTTGTTGTTTCCTTTATTTTCCGCACATGTTAAAAACGTGATATGTTTTGCGTACGATAATAACACATGTCTATGTGAATAGTTTGTTCGGCTTATTGGTATGACCGACCAATAAGACCCTGAATACAAAGGTCCGTCAAATTATGTGATATAGTATTTAGGGCAAATTTTGAAAAAAAAAACAATGATAATATAAATATTTTTAGTTTTAAATATAGAAATTATAATTTTATATTTTGATTTAGAATAAAATCCTTATTTCATGGGAAAAAATCAATGAAAAGGTGTCCTTTGAAATTCATCTTTTTCACATTATTATGTATTAAATATCCAAGGAGGAAAAAGGGGCCCATCTCTTAGTGCAGCCGGCTACACCCATTTGAAACTCCCCTTTATAATTCCCACTTGAAACCTTTTTGAGTTTCCCCTATTATTTCCCTTTATAATTAAATGCCCTAAAATATATTATTCTTATTTAACTAAGCTCCACCCAATGGAAAGGTAGCCTAGACAAATTCCTTTCGAAGACGAGAAACTTCTCTATCTTCGAAAGATAGTATCAGACCTATTTCTCCTCGTCGAGCCTCTAGTCGTTGCCCACGATCCTCCTCACCACTACATCACCCCCCCCCCCCCCCCCGCCTGCCTCCATTACTCCCGGCGAACCTTGCCCTGCCCACTACCTGGGCCTTCGACGAGGCCCCGTTGTTTTTCCCTCCTATCGTCGGGAGAAGTTCCGCCTAAACTCACCGCCACCTTTCAGTGTCCCATATAATGTTGGCGACCACTCCTCCGTCAAGTCTAGCCATCATCGAGCTTTCCACCACTGTTCTGCGAAACCGGTGCCTTCTCGTTTTCCACCAAAGCCCGCATCCTCCTGACGTCCATATACAGGGCTCGATCGATCCAAGATTTCCAGATTGAATACGTTCAGCCTCCTCTGTTCCATATGAAAACCATCGGATGACTCCTCCATGTTTGATAGCTTGAGGTATAATCCTTGCTCTTTTTGTGCTCATGCTCGTTAGTATAATTTATGCTTATATTTACTTGATAACTATTATCAGAGCTTGCTTTGAATTATTATGTACGCCTATTTGTCGTTAATTTTCAAATCATTCATTTGTCTTGTAATTGTCACTTGTGGAATGATAAGTCATGTTGCTCATCGTTTGATCTTAGCGCTTATGCTTGTTTGCGACGCCTAGATCGCTTATCGTTTTAAAATCATTTGTGGATTTTCTTTTCTGTCGTATTAGTTAAAAGGGTTCACAAAAAATAATTGTTTAAAATCAATTCTCAAAATCGGAAATACATCAGTTTGGTATCGAAGCTAGAGATTTGATTCGCTTCTATTGTGAATCGACGGTCATGAACTAATTTATTTTACAAATTTTGTTTATCAAAAAAAGTCTTAAAAAACAGGGTTAAAAATTTTTTAGTCCCCGGTTAAATAAAAAAACAGTTATGTATTTTTTTAAAAAAAAATTACATCAAAACATTTTTAAAAAGCAAAAAAAGATCTTTAAAAAAAGTAGAATATTGACGAGTGTCTTAAAAATTTAATGAAAAACGTTGAGCTTCTCTCCGCTAATATTAACCATGAAGTGAACGAGATGTGGACTACGGTAAAAAGACTCGATGCGAGAATACCCAAGCCTTATGTTATTCCCGATTACACCTCCCAACTCTGTATCAACAAGTGAAACCTGGGTTTAAGTCTACTAATAATCCTCTTTCAAGTCTCATCATCACACCCACGAGCACCTTGGCCCCACTTACCTCTACGTACTGTAGCACTCTTTTCAGTCAAGTAGTCTCTTCCTGAGCCCCAAGTCGAGGGAGAAGAGCTTCTTCCTCTTCATCTGTCATCCCGACTGACATGGATATTCTAGTTGCTCACACTGCATCATAGCCTTACCTCTAGTCACTAAGTTCATTCTTGAGCCCCTGCTTCAGAAAGAACTTACTGGTGATGCGTCACTCACCTTGGATGACACAGTTTCGATCTCAAATCTCCAGGAGAAAGAGTTGGTTAATGATGAGCCCCTCATCTTAAGTGACATAGACTCGATCTTCAAATATCTTGATTCTCCTAGCCCGTTGCAGCTACAAACCCTTGGGACCGCAGATGTTGTGCTTGGTGGCCACTTTCAAGTGGCATTTGAGTCACCATCCTATATAGATTGTCTTCAGTGACAACACTTTTAATTATTTCACTATGTTATGATTATTGGAGAGTGCATTAAATTTCGTTGTCAATTTATTAGTTTTTTCACGCATAATCATATTAGGAGGATAGTCATGATCCATAAGGTTTTCACACCTCATTGGGATACGCGTTTTGAGGGAGTTCTTTGGATGGTATTAAATAATAAGATTGGGGTCAAAGCTAAATTTTGTCATGCTAGTCAAACTCTAATGGGTAATTTTTGGGGATAATTAATCTGGGTTTAGCTAGCGATCATTAGTGTCTAGCGAATGTGCGTATGATGTGATATGATTTACTGATTCCATGGATCGATCATACTTTCTCCTTACCTTACTTCTTACCTTGCTTTTTCAATCCACTCTCTCTCAATATGTGATATTCTCCTATTAGATGCAGTGAAATTTATTAGTCATTTAAATATTTTGCATACTATTATTCCTAACTGTTTGCAAGCATCATTGGAAAATAATAACTTCACGGTTTATTCTATCACCGAGAGTTGTCCTTTTCCAATGTAGATTGGTTATCTACCTCTTTCAGGGGCAGAGTTTATCTACAGGTCTCACGTATTCAGCAGCATGATGAAGGCAGAGTTGTGTCAGGTCGATGCTTGGACATTCTACTTGCAGGTCACATCACAGGCTCGTCGAGGTCGAGATCCTTCAACCCCTAGAGAATTGATGTAACCTGAGTCGCATCATAATTTCTTTCATTTCCAGCATTTTTATTTGTGTTATGCATGTCTTTGCGCTTGTTGTTTTTTTATTATTTTCCACGCATGTTAAAAAGTGTGATATGTTATGTGTGTGTTATTAGCACGTGTCTGTGTGATCGTTTTTTTTGGCTTATTGGTTGGACCGATCAATATGACCCTGAATACAAAGGTCCATCAAATTAGATGATATGGTATTTAGGGCAAGCTTTAAAAAAATAATGATAATATAAATAATCTTAATTTTAAATTCAGAAATTATAATTCCATATTTTAATTTTTGAATTTATAATTAAATCCTTATTTCATGGGGAAAAAATTATGAAAACGTGTCCTTTGAAATTCCCCCTTTTTCTGCATTATTATGTATTAAATATCCAAGGAGGGAAAATGGGATCATCTCTTAGTGCAGTTGACAACACTCATTTGAAACTCCATTTTTTAATTTCCCCATGAAATCTTTTTGAGTCCCCTTTTTATCTTTATTTATTAAAAAAATTAAATGCCCTAAAATATATTATTACTATTTAACTAAGCCCCACCCAACAGAAAGGTAGCCTGGACAAATTTCTTTCGAAGAAGAAAAACTCCTTTGTCTTTGAAAGGTAGCGTCGGCCCTGTTTCTCCTCGTCAAGCCTCTAGCCGCCGCCACGATCCTCCTCGCCAATGCATCACCCCCGCCTGCCTCCATTAGTCCCGGCAAACCAAGCCCTGCCCACTACCAGGGCCTTCGACAAGACCACCGTTGTTTTTCCCTTCTCTTATCGTCAGGAGAAGCACCGCTTGGACTCACTGTCACCTTCCACGGTCCCATATAATGTTTGCGACCACTCCTCCGTCAAGTCTAGCCGCCGTCGAGTTTTCCACCATTGTTCTGCGACATTGACGCCTACTCGTTCTCCACCAAAGCCCACATCCTGCTGTCCTCCATATACAGGGCCCAATCGATCCAAGATTCCCTCGATTGATCGTGTTCAGCCTCCTCCGTTCCAAATGAGATCCGTTGGATGATTTCTCCATGTTTTATAGCCTGAGGTAAAATCCATACTCTCTTTGCTTTCATCCTCATTAGTTTAATTTTATGCTTATATTTACTTGATCACTGTTATCAAAGCTAGCTTGAATTATTATGTATACTAATTTGTCGTTAATTTTCAAATCGGTTATTTGTCTTGTAATTGTCGCATGTGGAATGATAAGTCGTGTTGCTCACTGTTTGATGTTAGCGCTTATGTTTTTTGTGACGCCTAGATCGCTTATCATTTTTTTTTAGAAAAGCCTTAGTTATGGCCCATCTAGGGGCTCATTTTCTCTCTTTTCTCTCTCTTTGTATTAGTCCCACATCTTGGATTGGGATTTCTCTCCTTCCTCTTTTCCTATATAAATGTATTCATACTTGTAACTATTCATTAAAGAAGTATATACAAGTTTTGAGGCCTCTCTTTACATGATATCAGAGGCAGTGGTCTCCTCCTTGGGTTTACTGCCTTCTGTCTGTAGCTTCTCGAGGTCTCCCTCTTTCTAACCGCCTGCTCTTCCCCACTGCCCGCGCAGCTTCCCCTTCTCCAGCTTAGCCGTTGTTTCGTGCGGCTTGTCCTCTTCTAACCGCTTCCCTTACTCTGTATCTCTCGTGGCTTCCACGTCTCTTCCCACCCCCCTCCTACCTCTCTTTTATAATCTCTTGCATGTGGGGACCACCCTCTCTTGTTTCTTTCTCTAACCGCGCGGCCTCCCTTGCTATCCGCGAGGCTTGTCTTCTTCTAACTGCTTCCCTTGCTGTCCGCATCTAGGTCGTGGCATCTCCTTGCCGCTGGTGGACTCACCTTGACCGTGCAGACTTCATCTCTAATCTCATCTCTGACTATTCGCTGCGACTTGTCTAGTCGCTAGCGGTCTCTCTCCTCTTCCTTTAGCCGCATCCTGGTCGCGACTTTCCTTATCGCTGGTGGACTCATCTTGACCGTGCGGACTTCCTCTCTAACCTCATCTCCGACTAGTCGTTGCGAACTATCTAGTCGCTAGCTGTCTCTCTCATCTTCCCGTAGCCGCATCCTGGTCGCGACCTTCCTTGTCGCTGGTGTGTCTGCCGAGACCGCGCGACTACTTCCTCTACCGCCCTCTCTCTCCCTTCGGCCTCTTCCTTCTAGCCGCTCGACTGTCTCTGCCTAGCCACCCGGTCTTCTCCTTCCTAACCGCAAGACTTCTCTTGCTAGCCGCCCAATCTTCCCCTTGCTAGCCGCCCGACTACTCTTGCTCGCCGCCCAGTCTTCTCTGTGCTAGCCGCCCGACCTCTTTTGCTAGTCGCATGGCGTCCGGCACTTCCGCTGCTACATTTGCCTCGTGCACCTTCTACGGCTCCGAAACTCCGTGATGAGCTCCGGATTACCGGCAAACGGAACTTTGTTGAATGGGTTCACTCTGTTCGTCGTATTCTGCAAACCAAGGGTCTTCTTCACCACTTGACCCGAGCTACCCCCCGCTCCCCCCTCCGATGAATGGCTTCACGATGATGGTCGGATCAAGTCCTGGCTCCTCAACTCTATGGACACCGAGCCCTACCGTATGGCCATGTATCATGACACGACCAAGGCCATGTATCATGACACATCCAAGGCCATGTGGGAGGAGCTCCACTCCTTTTACTATGGGCACAACAGTCTTCAACACTTATATGATATTCTCTCCGACCTTCAGAACCTTGCTCCGGGGACATGATTTCTTTCGTGGTCCAGGACAAGACCCTGGTCGAGGCTTTGATTCAACATCAGACTCCAACAACTGATCTAGCTGCTCAACGGGCCGAGAAAGAGCCTGTCACCATTGCGATGATGATGTCTCGTGTTCCTCCCCACTTGCATAGTGTTTGGGCTCAGATCCACTCTTCCATGACGACTCCTCCGTTGTATGATTTCTGCTCCATGCTACTTAAAGTTATGCCCCCTACTGAGGCTCCTCCCAGCTTTGCACCGGCTCTTCTTCAACAACCTCTCCTTCCAACCCCTCCCCCTGCCCGTAGCTCTTCCACTTGAGGGGCCGACCTCCGTCTCGGGGACGTGGACATAGTGGTCGATCTTCTATGAAATGCACATACTGTGGCCGGGATAATCATCTTGAAGCTACCTGTTACCGCAAGCATGATCTCCCTCCCCACCTTGCTGCTACATCCACTGTTGCTCCTGCTCCTACTGTGGCTTCTGCCCAAGATCCGACATCCACTACCCGCAAAGATATCGATGAGCTCCGCACCCAACTCCACCAACTACGGGGTGTCCTCGGCCGCTCCTCCGGCTCGGTTGCGACTTTTTCTGCGGAAGGTATAACATGTCTCTCTCATAGCCCTAGCTGGATCGTCGATTCCAGCGCTACTCACCATATTACCTCCCAGAAGCCCCCCAACTATCTCCTGACAGCTTATCCTCCATGTATCACTGTGGCCAATGGTGTCACCCTACCGGTCTCAGGCGCCACTCCTCTCCGGCTTACACCAGCCCTTTCTCTCTCCCCAGTTCTTCATGTTCTAGGGTCCCCTTTCAATTTACTTTTTGTTAGTCGTCTGACGCAAGACCTTGATTGATGCATAACTTTTTCTCCTTCTTCCTTTTTTATGCAGGATCACCGCACCCGGAATATCATTGGTAAGGGGCGGCTGAAGAATGGGCTGTATATCTTGGATATCCCACCTACTCTTCTCTCTGTCGTCTCCACTGTTGATTGGCATCGCCGCCTTGGGCATGCTCCCCTTCTGATTCTCAAGCGGGCTCTTCCTGATGTCCCTTTACGGGAGTTCTCTTGTGAATCTTGTATCTACGACAAACAACATTGTTCTTCCTTCCCCCCGCCTATACCCGGAGTAGTACTCCTTTATCTTTAGTTCATTTATGGGGTCCTTATAAAGTCCCCAGTTTCTTTGGATTTCGTTATTTCGTCACCTTTATTGCTGATTACTCACGTATTACCTGGCTATATTTACTGCATGATCGTATGATCTTACCTCTGTGTTTCGTGCTTTTTTAATTGAGATGAGTACGCAGTTCGACACCCCTCTCAAAGTCATCCGCGCTGATAATGCTCGCGAGTACACTAGTCGTACCTTCTCCAATCTATGCACCGAATTTGGTGTCATCCACCAAACTTTGTGTGCGTATACCCCTCAGCAAAACGGGATGGCCGAATGGAAGAATCGTCATCTTCTCAATGTTGCTCGGTCCCTCATGTTTCAAATCCAGGTTCCGATCGAATATTAGAATTTTTCCATCTCCACAGCTTGTCATCTTATCAACCGTCTACCTTCGTCTGTTCTTGACTTTGCCTCACCCATCCAACTTCTCTATCCTTCCACCCACACTACTCTCTCACCCCGCGGGTCTTCGGGTGTGTTTGTTATGTTCATCTTCTTGGCCCCCCTTCCGACAAACTTGCTCCTCGGGCGGCCAAATATATGTTTGTTGGCTACTCCAATACTCAAAAGGGGTATATTTGCTACTCTCTTTCTGATGGCAAGTTGGTCGTCTCGGCGGATGTCACATTCTACGAAGACCAGCCCTTCCACTTACCTTCCCCCACCCCGTCTTCCTCTCCTCCTCTTCCCCGGCCTGATGTACCGATCACGCCCTCTTCTCTGCCATCTCCTTCCTCCTCTCTTCCTTCTCCCCCGGGTTCCACCGCCCGTTATCCGTGTCTACACTCGTCGTTGCTCTCAGGATGGTTCATGACACCAACTTCCTGTTCCTAGCGACACCCCGGCAATGGCAGATCCACCTCTCGCCTCTACAGCTCATCCCTTGGCCAACTACGTTTCTCTCCACCTCCCCACGCCTTTGCCACCTCTCTTTCCTCTATTTCTATTCCTAACACTGTGTAGGAGGCGCTTCAACACCAGGGGTGGCGGGAGGCCATGGAAGACAAAATGCAGGCTCTCTGGGCTAACCGGACTTAGGATCTGGTTCCTCTTCCTGTCGGCCACCATTGTGTTAACTACAAATGGGTCTTTGTTGTTGAACATGCGGCGGATGGCACAGTTGAGTGTCTAAAGGCCCGCCTCATGGCCCGGGGTTTTACTCAGCAGCATGGCCTTGATTATGAAGAGACATTCTCTCCGGTGGCCAAATTGAACACGGTCCGGGTTCTTCTCACCTTAGTTGTTCATCGTCATTGACCCCTTATCAGCTGGATGTTAAGAACGCCTTCCTCAACGACGATCTACAGGAGACTGTTTATATGCACCAATCTCCCGGGTTTAAGACCACAGGGGAGTCTCGGGTCTGTCATTTTCGGAAATCTATTTATGGTCTTAAACAGTCCCCGTGGGCTTGGTTCGACAAATTCAGCAAGGTTGTCTGTGATATTGGCTTCATTCGGAGCTCGACTGATTTTTCTCTCTTCACCAAACACCGTTCAACCGAAACTGTGATCCAACTTGTATATGTTGACAATATCCTCATTACTGCCGACGATATTACAGTGATACAATATATCAAGCAATAGTTAAACTGTGCTTTTCAGACCAAAGATCTTGGCAACCTTCGGTATTTTCTTGGCCTTGAGGTTGCACGTCACTCTGATGGTCTTGTGTTATCCCAAAGGAAGTATTGTACGGACCTCCTTCATGATGCCGGCTATTCTGGATGCAAACCTGCGGATACTCCTATGGACACCAATTACAAGCTCTCGGCTCACAGCTCTGAGTCTGACAAGCTGCTTACATATCCGGAATACTATAGACGCTTGGTTGGGAAGCTGATCTATCTTACAGTTACTCGACCAGACATCTCTTTTGCCTTGGGGTTGTGAGCCGTTTTATGCATGCGCCTCGGACATCTCATCTTCAGGCTGTCGAGCGCATTCTTTGATATCTCAAGACAGCTCTAGGACAAGGACTTGTGTACAAGCCATCCACATCTCTATCTCTTGTCGTGTACTCTGACGTTGACTTTGCTGGATCCATTGATGTCAGGCATTCCACAACTGATTTCTGTACCTACTTCGGTGGACATCTCATAACCTGGCATAGCAAGAAACAGATTGTGATTGCTCGCTCTTCTGCTGAAGCTGAGTACCGGGCTATGACTGTTGTTGTTTCTGAGTTAACCTGGCTTGAGAGCCTTCTAGGAGACTTGGGTGTTCGTCTCTCATCACCGGCGACACTATTTTGTGACAGTCAAGCAGCAATACATATTGCCAAGAATCTGGTCTTTCACGAGCGCACAAAGCATATTGAAGTTGACTGTCACTTTATCCGGGAAAAGGTACGGTCAAAGAAGATAGATTTGGAGCACGTTTCGGCTACAAATCAAGTTGCTGACATCCTGACTAAAGCTCTCTCCCGGCCGCTATACTACCAATTTTTATACAAGCTTGGTGCCTACGACTTGTACGCTCCAGCTTGCGAGGGAGTGTTAGAAAAACCTTAGTTAGGGCCCATCTAGGGGCCCATCAACGTATATGCTCTTTTCTTGAATGGATGATGGTTGACCTCTCTATCTTTACTGTTATTAATAATCTAACTTTCGTTTTCATTATTCGCGGTCTGGCTTGGTGTAACGGCCTCCCCAGCCGCCGGCACCCCCAGCACCACGCTCGAAAGGGTTCAGCCTAACCAGGTCTGCAGACCATGCACCCCAACCCCTCACCGCGCCTGTTTTTCAGCAGCGGTAGGTTGTTGCCACTGGGGATCGAACCCAGGACCTTGATAAGAGACTCTTTACCACAGCTCTCATCACCAACTGAGCTGCAGCTTAGTTGGTGATGAGGAGTGGTTTGAAAACTCCTTATCAAGGAGGTCTCGGGTTCGATCCCCGGCCTCAACAACCCGCCTGTGAATGGAGAGGGGTTAGGGTGTACGGCCTGCAGGCTTGAATGTGATAGGCTTACTGCCAGTAGTGGGCCTGGGTCTGGACTACTGGTGGGCCGGCGGTGCCAGCTGGGTCCCGCGGGTTGGCGGGCCTGGACCGTTACAAAAAAGTGCAGATCAGTTGGTGATGAGGAGTGGTTTGAAAACTCCTTATCAAGGAGGTCTCGGGTTCGATCCCTGGCCTCAACAACCTGCCTGTGAATGGAGAGGGGTTGGGGTGTACGGCCTGCAGGCTTGAATGTGATAGGCTTACTGCCAGTAGTGGGCCCGGGTCTGGACTACTGGTGGGCCGGCGGTGCCAGCTGGGTCCCGCGGGTTGGCGGGCCTGGACCGTTACAAAAAGTGCACTTTTTGTAACGGCCTCCCCAGCACCACGCTCGCAAGGACGGCCGCCGGCACCCCCAGCACCACGCTCGAAAGGGTTCAGCCTAACCAGGTCTGCAGACCATGCACCCCAACCCCTCTCCGCGCCTGTTTTTCAGCAGCGGTAGGTTGTTGCCACTGGGGATCGAACCCAGGACCTTGATAAGAGACTCTTTACCACAGCTCTCATCACCAATTGAGCTCAGCTCAGTTGGTGATGAGAGCTGTGGTAAAGAGTCTCTTATCAAGGTCCTGGGTTCGATCCCCAGTGGCAACAACCTACCGCTGCTGAAAAACAGGCGCGGAGAGGGGTTGGGGTGCATGGTCTGCAGACCTGGTTAGGCTGAACCCTTTCGAGCGTGGTGCTGGGGGTGCCGGCGGCCGTCCTTGCGAGCGTGGTGCTGGGGAGGCCGTTACACTTGGTCTTCTCGCTCGCCGCGTCTGAATCTACGCCTCGATAGTGTGCTTGCGCGATTATCAAGGACTTTGCGTGGAGAGTGACGAGACCTTTGATAATTGGCCCGCGAGTGGCGACCCTCCCCCTCTTTTTAGAGAGATTCTACCGAGGTGCCTGCGGGATCTAGGTCTAGGCACCTTCCATCCTGCGCCATGGGTGTTCAGCTCGCTCGAGTCATGCCTCATTCAGTCAAGATGTTGATTGAAGGACTCGCGAGCCCCCGAAAAACTGGGGCCTTGTCTGTCATTCCCCTTTGATATTCTGGTTGACCTGCATGGAGGCCTGGGGTCCGTATGTTTGCAACGGTCTCTCCCTTCGTGAGAGCTCACGACATGGGTCATCTCGCGGGTGTCGGGGGGTAATTGCAGAACGGGCACCTGAGGGGCGAGGCCCAGCTCACCTGGAGTGCACGCTCTCGACAACACTCGTTCCTCCAATTCTCCCTTTAGCGGGCCACTAAAAGTTTCCACCCCCCATCTTTCTTGTCAACTAGAAGGAGCATGATGACGAGTGTTGAGCATCAACCAGACTTTTCTCTTGGCCAGCCACCGGGCGCTTCCCCAGCCCAATCAGCTAGTAGGAGCCTGACGACGGGTGTTGAGCATCAACCGGACTTTCCTCTTGGCCAGCCACAGGGCACTTCCACCGGCCCAATCAGCTAGTAGGAGCCTGACGACGGGTGTTGAGCATCAACCGGACTTTTATGTTGGCCAGCCACCGGGCGCTTCCACCGACCCAATCAACTAGTAGGACCCTGACGACGGGTGTTGAGCATCAACCAGACCTTTCTCTTGGCCAGCAACCAGGCGCTTCCACCAGCCCAATCAGCTAGTAGGAGCCTGACGGCGGGTGTTAAGCATCAACGGACTTTTCTCTTGGTAAGCCACCGGGCGCTTCCACCGGCCCAATTAGATAGTAGGAGCATGACGGCGGGTATTGAGCATCAACTAGACTTTTCTTTGGGCCAGCCACCGGGCGCTTCCACCAACCCAATCAGCTAGTAGGAGCCTGACAGCGGGTGTTGAGCATCAACCAGACTTTTCTCTTGACCAGCCACCGGGCGCTTCCACCGGCCCAATCAGATAGCATGAGCCTAACAGTGGGTGTTGAGCATCAACCAGACTTTTCTCTTGGCCCGCCATTCTCCACATTCCTTATAACGAGCAAGTGAACCATGAAAGACAGACAAGAGTGCGAAAGGGTATTGTTCATTACTCAATTTCACGGATAGAAGCGCTTCAAGTCGTCGTCGCTCCAAGCATGACCGAGGGGTCCCCCCTCCATATTCTGGAGGTGGTATCCCCCCGACTTCAAGGTTTCTCTGCTTACATAGGGACCCTCCCAATTAGGGTTCAGCTTGTCGACGACTGCCGACCTTCCGGCAGCGTCGACCTTTTTCAAGACCAAGTCCCCCTTTACGAATTGTTTGATCCTGACATGATTGTCAAAGTACTTGCCCATCCGTCGCTTGACTTCTTCCTGCCGACTCGCTGTCAAGTCGCGCAACTCCTCCACTAGATCTAGGGAGAGTCGTAACTCGTTCTCGTTCTCGACCCTTCATTTTTCACTACATTCCCCTGCCTCCACTATTCGCGGCGTCTCGATCTCGAATTCTGTTAGGAGTACCGCCTCGCAGTCGTGGGAGAGCATGAAGGGAGTCTCCCCCGTGGCCGTGTTGGGCGTGGTTCTCAAGGCTCAAAGGACCGAAGAGAGGTTTTCTACCCAGCTCCCCTTCAAATTCTCCACCTTCTTCAACAAATTTACAATAATCTTGTTTGCAACCTCCACTTGCCCGTTGCTTCAAGGGTGATGGACCGACGCAAACAAGAGGTCTATCCCGAGTTGGCCACACAAGTTGATGAACTATGCACTAGCAAACTGTGGCTCATTATCTGTGACAATGACCTGAGGCAACCCATGCCGACAAATGATCTCCTCACATACAAAGTTGTGAATCACCTGAGGTCACCTTGGCCAGTGCTTTGACCTCCAACCACTTAGAGAAATAATCGATCATGACTAACAGGAACCTTCTTTGTCCACTGGCATGGGGAAGGGCCATCAAGATCCATTCCCCAAACAGTGAAGGGTAAGGGAGCAATGATGCTTCTGAGCCGCTGAGCCGACAGTAGTTGGAGAGGAAAGAACAACTGGCACTTTTGACATTTCCTTACGAATTCGGCGGCATCCCAGCCCAGGGTCGGCCAAAAATACCCTTGCCTTACTATCCTTCCTTCCAGAGTCCTGCTTCCTGAGTGGCTCTCGCACTCACCAGAATGGACTTCCTTCAAGATTCTCGGGACCTCCGCAGCCACGCAACATGCCAGAAATCCCAAGAGGGTCTTCTTATACAGCTTCCCATCGCGCATCAGGTAGTATGTCGACTTATACATGAAACGCTTCTTGTGCAGGCCCTCCGGGAATTCTTCCGTGGATAGGAAAATTGTAAAAGGGTCCATCCATGAGAGGCACTGGTTCACCTCCAGCAGCTTCCCCTCTTCAATAGAAGGACAGAACAAGTCGGTTATGATTCCTCTCGCACGGGGTCTAAACTTAGTTAATTGATCTACTTGTACACTTTCTTCCCGCGGCATATGTCGTATGGAAAATGTTTGGAACATGTCAATGATGCCCTTCACCTTCGCTAGGTATAACTGGAGAGAAGGCTCTCTTGCTTCGAACTTGTCGTCGATTTGAGAGGACACAACCATGGAGTCTGATAACACCTCCACGTCATGCACCTCCAGTTCCCTTGCCAGACGTAACCCCGTGATTACCGTCTCATACTCCGCTTGATTGTTGGTAATAGGAAAATGGATGACCACCGTTTGCTCTATCCTCATTCCTTGAGGACTTTCCAGGATTACTCCTACTACCAAAGAATGTCTTCCCGAGGCGCCATCCACCATCACCTTCCAGGGAATCGTACGAGTGAGTCCGTCTCTACCATCACAACCACATAGTCGGCCAAGAAGTTGGTCATCGCCTGGGCCTTTATCGAGAGGCAAGGGACAAATGAATGAAATGATATGTCAAACTCGCTTAGCTCTACTGACCATTTTGCAAGCCTCCCTGAATGCTCCACCCCCTCAAAGATGTTGCGGAGGGGATGGTCAGTCACCACCCGGATTGAATGCGCCTAAAAGTACAGTCGGAGCCTTCGAGTCGAGACGACCAGAGAGAAAGCCAACTTCTCCAGAATCGGGTATCGAAGCTCCGCCTTCCTCAGAACCCTGCTGACATAATAGATCAGCAGCTGCTTCTTTCCCTCCCCCAGGACTAGGAAGGAGCTCACGGCCTCGGCCCCAACTCCAAGGTACAGGGATAAATCTTCCCCCTCCTCTTGTCCCTGGATAAGCGGAGCCTGAGTGAGCTGACTCTTCAGGGCTTGGAAAGCCTGCTCGCACTCCTTGGACCATTCGAATTTCTGTCCTCCCCTCAGCACTTTGAAAAAGGGTGAGCATTTCTCTCCTACCCGAGAGAGGAACTTGCTCAAACCTGCAAGCTTCTCTGTCAGGCGCTGGACTTCGTTGGCATTTTGCGGCGATTCCAACTCCATGATTTCCCTCACCTTATCAGGATTGGGTTTCACCCCCGTAGGAGTAAGTAGGTGACCCAGGAACTTTCCTCCGCTTGCCCTGAAAACGAACTTCAGGGGGTTCAACCTCATCTTATACATTCGCAAGGTATTGAAGGTCTCCTCTAGATCTTGGAGATGAGATCTCGCATCCGGACTCTTCATCATGAGGTCATCTACGTACACCTCCAAATTTCTTCCTTTTTCCTCTCGGAAGACCCGGTCCATCATTCTTTGATACGTTGCCCCAGCATTCTTCAGCCCAAAGGGCATCATCTTATACAGTAGCACCCGTCCCCTATAATGAAGGAAACACCATTTATGTCTGACGGGTATATCCTGATCTGGTGATATCCTGAAAAGGTATCTAAAAAACTCATTAGAGAAAAACCGACAGCTGAGTCAACTAGTGCGTCGATTCGAGACAGGGGATAACAATTCTTAGGACATGCTTTATTTAAAAGTGAGAAATCAATACACATTCTCCAGCACCCGTCTCCCTTCTTGACCATCACCACGTTGGAGACCTAGCCTAGGTACCGGATCTCCGATACAAACCCTGCCTTGAGAAGCTTACCCACCTCTTCCAAGATGGGCTCAGCCAGCTTGTCGGCGATGGACCTTTTCTTTTGCCGGACGGGGCGAGCACTGGGATCAAGGTTGAAGTGATTGCAAGCCACATCCGCATCAATCCTCGGCATGTCCACAATGCTCCATGAGAAGATATCAACGTTCTTCTGGATGCACTCCAACATCTTCTCCAGATCCTTTGGGCTCAGCCCCCCACTGACCCGCACCATCTCCACTTTTCCCCCTGGGTGAGGACTTCCAGCTCTACTACTTCTTCCGCCACTTCCAGTCGGGACTGTTCTACCCAATCGCCTATTGCCCTCTCACCTAGGATGAGGTCATCCTCCTCCCCGACTTCCTCCACTGCCATCACCTTGGCCTGCTCCGAAACTTCCTCTGCTCCCCCCACACGGGCGTGGATCTCCACCACCTCTACCTTTATCTTCTCTTCTCCTCCTGGCTCTATCACCTCCTCTGTTGCCAACTTGGCTAATCTCCTAGCAAATGCTGGATTCGCCGCTTCTCCCTCGATCTCCTTTGCCGCCTTCTTCATCAGCTCTTCGAAGGACAGTAGAGGCACCCGCTTTAACTCCATTATGAGGAACCCTTGTTGCAGCCCCAGAGTGAAGGCTATCATGAGGGTATGCTCATGCATCTCCTAAACTTGGAGAACCTCCTCCTATAACTTGTCGATATAACTCCCCAATGTCTCATCCACGCCCTGTTTGATGAGAAACAGGTACTCTGATTCCTTCTTCCTCTTTTTTGAAGTAGAAAACCTCAGCAGGAACTCCATACGCAAGTCCTCAAAGCAGTTTCTGGAGCTGACAGGAAGCTGATGAAACTAATCTCTTGTCTTCTCCTAGAAGGTTATGACGAAAAGCCGGCACTTGAAAGCATCCGACATCTGTCAGATTGAGACCACATCCTCGAAACACTAGACGTGCTTGACCGAGGCATCCTTACCGGTGTAGTAGGACATCTCCGGCTCACGGAACCCCTCTGGGACTGGGGTGGAAGAGACCAACTCGCTAAAAGAGCTTCCTTCCCCTACGGGGCGAGCAGGAAGGTCTCGCGCCTCCACCTCGTCGACCCTACCCGCACTCGCTGAACCGGGGAATAGCGTTCGCCCTGAGAGATCTCACTCGCTGCCTTCCCCCTCAACCACCTTACCAGGTTACTTGGCAGGGGCATTCTCGCCCAGAGATGGGGCAACGACTACTGGGATAGAGGGCGTCGAGCATTCGCTGCGAGACGTGAATGCGAAGAGTACTAGATCTTTGACTTCCTTCTTGAAGTACTCGAACATTCCGAGGGTGGTCATGGGAGGGGAGGAGGCGAGTCAGTCGGATCAGCTCCTTGTCCTTCGCCTCCAGTCATTAAACTCACTAAGGATTTTTTGTGTTGGCCACGCTCCACGCTCACCACACCAAAATGTTGAAACCGGAAACCGGTATATGTAGAATTCGGACCCTAAGAAGTAAGAAGGCGTGACCGCACACTTACTTCTCCTGATGAGTGTTGAAGCCAAAATTGACCTCTCGTGAAGTTTGGGGTCCCAAAAGAGGGGTGACGTTACACCTCTACACTCGGGGGAACGTCATGGACCAAAGACTTGGGAAACTAAGAACAGACCCTCGGCTCTAGCGTGGAGGTCCCACGACACACCTGGAAGGTCAAAAGAGCACTTCCCATCCCTCACCAATGGCTGAGCTTGGTACCTTGGAGAGCTCTCTCACTCAACCAAGAAGAAGACTAAAGAGAAAGAAGCCCAAAAAACTCATCCCCCCAAAGGTAACTAAGGGGGTATATTTATAGTTTTTCCAAGCCTAGGGACCAAAAGGTCACAAATTCCCCTAGGACAAATATGCCCTGAGCCAATAGAAAACATCCACATCGGGGGATAAAGGGGTAATTCCACCCCGATGGCACAACGGTAAAAACACGGCACAAAGAGGTCCAGGGGGAACGGATGCAGACCGCAGGACACAGGGCACAAGCCGCTCTCACCCCCGCGAGCTAACCGCCCAAGGCGAGAGCCTGGCCGCAAGCCGCTCTCGACCCCCGAGCTGACCGCCCGAGGCGAGATTTTGGCCGCAGGCCGCTCTCGCCCTCACGAGCAGACCTCCCGGGGCGAGAGCCTGGCCGCAGGCCGCTCTCGCCCCCGCGAGCTGACAGCCCGGGGCGAGAGCCTGGCCGCAGGCCGCTCTCGCCCTCGCGAGATGACTGCCCAGGGCGAGAACCTGGCCGCGGGCCACTCTCGCCCCCGCGAGCTGACCGCCCGGGGCGAGATTCCGGACGCTGGACGCTCTCGTCCCAGCGAGCTGACTGCTCGGGGCGAGAGTCTAGTCGTAGGCCGCTCTCGCCCCCGCGAGCTGACCGCCCGGGACGAGTGTCGGGTCGCAGGCTGCTCTCGCCCCCATGAGCTGACCGCCCGGGGCGAGATTTTGGTCGCAAGCCGCTCTCGCCCCCGCGAGCTGACCGCCCAGGGCGAGAGCCGGGCCGCAGGCCGCTCTCGCCCCCGCGAGCTGACCGCCCGGGGCAAGAGTCTAGCCACAGGCCGCTGTTGCCCACGCGAGCTTACCGCCCGGGGAGAGAGTCTGGCCGCAGGCCGCTCTCGCCCCCGCGAGCTGACCGCGCAGGGAGAGAGTCTGGCCGCAGGCCACTCTCGCCCCCGCGAGCTGACCGCCCGGGGCGAAAGTCTGGCCACAGGCCGCTCTCGCCCCTGTGAGCTGACCGCCCGGGACGAGAGTCTAGCCACAGGCCGCTCTCGCCCCCGCGAGCTGACCTCCCGGGGCGAGAGTCTGGCCGTAGGCCGCTCTCTCCCCCAAGAGCTGACCGCCCAGGGCGATAATGTAGGGGGCAGGATCCTGGCCTCCAGTCGGTCTTGTTGTTCCCACCTTGCACCTAGCAAGCCGGGGCGGGTGCCGACCATCTTGCCGCACCTGCCGCCCAAAAGGGGCCGATGGGAGAGGTAGATTTTTCCTCCTCCTACTAGTATATTACAAGGGTTAGGCCTAAATTGGCCACCAAGAGTGCAAAACCTCTTCAAAAGCTTAAAAAAACATAGCTTGTCCTGCGCCTGTCGGGAGGGCCCCACTCTGTGAATACGGGGTTGTACACAATCCCCGCTCTTTTCGAGGTTGGCACAAGCTCTTTAAGAAAACATCCAACCCAACATATTTGCTGAGTGTAATTTTCTTGCGCGGTCAAAAAGATACTTAGCCTCCCCGAGTACAATTTACTTACCTCCCTGAGGGGTCAACCTGTCATGCCAGCTAATGGGAGCCTGGGTGACGAGACAGCCTTGGGGGTCACCCCGAGGGGTCAACCTGTGAAAGAGAAGGGATAGATACTACTCTAGAGGGGGGGGGGGGTGAATAGAGTAATCAAAAATTGCGCTAGCAAAGTTGACTTTCTACTCAACTCCCTTGGAGTTAAATGCGGAATGAAAGTTATAGATATTTAAGATTAAACCTTAGAGCCTAACACAAGTGTTGTACACAAACTAAAGCTAGCTGTAATTACAGTTTAGCTTTGGATCCTATCCAGCAACTAGCAAACCTAGTTAAGATCTAAACACAGCCACAATGCAAGTAATTAAACAAGGCAATCCAGACGACACAAGGAATTTATAGTGGTTCCCCAAACAACTTGGGTACGTCCACTCTTCTACCAACAAGGTAGGAATCCACTCAGGTTTTTGATCAGGTGCCCTGCCACCAACAAGATCTGCTTCAGGTAGATCAAGAGACCCTTTAGAATTTTGATCAGGTGTCTAAAAACCGAACACAGGTTTTTGATCAGGTGCCCTGCCACCAAGGGATACTTTTGAAGGGAGTAATAACCCTGTACAGGAGGGGGAAAGGAGGTTAAGGTGTCTTCTCTATTTTACAATAGATTAGAGAAGCACAATAACTTGCATTGTGCTAGACAGCTCTAAAAGAATCAAGGCTCCCCCTAGCTCAAAGAACGTCCAGGTGAAGTCTTGCTTTAGTGCAGAAACACTTCAGTAAATACTGAAGGAAGAACTACAAGAAGATATAAAATAAGAAATGAAAATCTTCTAGCAGCTATCTTCTTCTTCTTCTTCTTCAAAAGATCTCTGAGTCAGAACTTCCTGGAACAGGAGAACTCAGGTTGAAGAAGAACAGAAGAGCTAACACTTCTCAGTTGAGTGAAGATTGCTTAGAGCAGTTAAACTTGTTCTTGCTGTAAGCTTGCTGAATGAATTTCTTATGTCTGTGAACTAGTTGATCTGTTTTCTATATGGACTAGTTGATTTCTTCTTCAAAGAAGTCTTTATATATCAGCAGCAGCAACAGCTCTAATTGAGTTTGAATCTTGTCTTTTTCTGAACTCTGCAAGCTGGGCTGCAAAAAGCATAAAGCAAAACAAAAATACTGCAGGCAGATATCCTATAAAAGGATAAAGCTTTCTAAGAAGCTGCAAATACTTCTGATGAAATATTATAAGAGAAAGTCACATCAGAAAGAACTCTTTACGGCCAAGGAAGACTTTTTGAGTCTAACGGCTATAAAGGATAGCCTGACAGATAAAGCAGATTGCATATCTCAGCTATAAGACAAACAACTTTGTCAGAAAAGATTAGCTCATGCATATAGAATAGAACTGATATTGCATGGAAATAATGTCACAAATTATTCAGATAATCTTTTATAAAATATGCCAAAATAAATATGAAATTAGTCATATCATAGAAGACGACAAAACAAAATAAGAGCATACAGCAAAACGTCGAACGACCCTCAGAGATCGTCGAACGGCGCATGGAGATCGTCGACCTATCAGACAGATAGTCGAACGATCCAGATAGTCGAACTATCAAAGAAGATAGTCGAACTATCTCGGCAGATAGTCGACCTATCAGAACAGATAGTCGAGCTATCAGATAGTCGATCTATCCGAACAGATAGTCGAACTACCAAACAAAAACAGATAGTCGACCTATCAAGCAGATAGTCGACTTATCACAGAAAACAGATAGTCGACCTATCAACAGATAGTCAACCTATCAAACAAAACAGATAGTCGACCTATTAACAGATAGTCGAACTATCAGATAGTTGAACTATCCAAGCAGATAGTCGAACTATCAAAGCAACACAGATAGTCGATCTATCAACAGATAGTCGAACTAGCAAAGCAAACAGATAGTCGACC
The DNA here is from genome assembly GCA_039513925.1 of Platanthera zijinensis. Lineage (NCBI taxonomy): Eukaryota > Viridiplantae > Streptophyta > Magnoliopsida > Asparagales > Orchidaceae > Platanthera > Platanthera zijinensis. The sequence goes on from CM077089.1 coordinate 141,834,230, forward strand.
TATCAACAGATAGTCGAACTATCAAAGCAAACAGATAGTCGACCTATCAACAGATAGTCGAACTATCAAAGCAAACAGATAGTCGACCTATCAACAGATAGTCGAGCTATCAAAGCAACACAGATAGTCGATCTATCAACAGATAGTCGAGCTATCAGATAGTTGAACTATCAGGACAGATAGTCGAACTACCAAAGCAAGCAGATAGTCGACCTATCAACAGATAGTCGAGCTATCAACGCAGACAGAACGTCGACCAACTGATAGACGATCGTCGATCAGCCGATAGACGATAGTCGAGCGACATTCGACTATAGTCGAATGAAAAACTACTTAACCAAATATTCATCTGGAAAAGCAATTCTACACAACTAGATAATCTAACCTATCAACTAACCTTTGACCATAGATAAATCTTGGGTCAAGAGACAGAAAGAGAGGACTGAACTCAAATCAAAACCTAGGCTACCAACAATCTCCCCCTATTTGAGTTAAGTCTCTTAACAAATAAAACAAACAACACTAATTACAGAAAGTAAATAACATGCATAAAGGGAAATAACTAAGCAGATATCATCAATCAATCAGATAAAAATTAACTGTCAATCAATGAACAATTAAGGTGCTTTAGAGTTAGATTCAGGATTAGAAGAGCTAGAAACAAAAGTAATTTTCCTTGTAGGATCTAGAGCTTCTTTCTTCGATAGCTTCAAATCTTGTTCTCCAATAATTTTCAGTTCAGTTGTTCTTGGGACCACTGCCTCTGGATGCTTTTCCATATATTTTGAAGCATCAAACATCTCAGGTCTCACCTGGAATTTTTCGAGCTCCTTCTTTCTGAATTTAGACATAGTGGTTAATCCGGCAGTGTCCTTTCCTTCAGCTTTTGCTTTCCTTATTTGCGCTTCTCCAACCAGTTCAAGAAAACGAGCCATCCTAAAGTTAGGATCAAGCTCTGGGCTTTCATAAACAGTCTTAGAAGAAGAATCAACTGGTTCTTTATCTTGATTAACTTTTGGAACAACTTTCTCAGTATGCACTGGCTTTGGAGATGAAACTTTTTTCTTTGGAGAAGGAGGAGGGGAAAAGGTTGGTCTTTGATAAACTACCTCCTTAACTTGTTCTTTAATTGTATCAGTTCTTTGATAGCCAATTTGGCTTTTACCTTGGAAACCTTGAGAACTTTTCCTTTGAGCAGGCTGGGATGGATTTGATCTTTCAGATTGAGAGGCAGATTTAGAAGATAAATTTCCTGAGGCTCCTGCACCGGGAGGTGGAGGAGGAGGACCTCTAGGATTCCATCTAGGAGCAGGAGGGTCATACCTCTTAGCCTTTTTCCTTTGCTTTTGTTGATTTTTAGAAAACCACATCCAATGCTGGAATTCTTTTGACTTGGGATCAATCCCTTTCAGTATATAATATGGTGTATCGTTGTCTGGATTTGCAGGATGAGGAGCTACAACCTTTCATTTCTTTTTAGCAATCCTTTTTCTCTTAGAATCAGCAGATTCATCAGAATCAATTTCTTCTTCAGAATTTGAAGAGATAGGCATATCATAGGGATCAATAGCCTCTTTCAGAGCTCTTTCTTTTTTCCTTTAAAGCAGCTTTTTCCATTTCTTCTTCCATGGCATCCTGTGCCAGGAGAGTATCTAAGTCCAATCCTGGGGAATCATCCCATACCATAGATTTTTCAATTTGACTTTCAGAATCCATTTCTTGAAGCTTAGGAACTGTCGTGGGGACCAGTTCAATTTGCACTGCTTGCTCAAAAGCCTCAGAAGCTAGAACAACTACTTCTGGTTCAGATTGAACTTCAGAAGCAGGTTCACTTACTGGCTCTACAACCACTTGATCTTCAGGGGCAGACACAGGTTCAGGCTCTATAGCATCTAAAATCTCTAGAGCAGGTTCAAGTTCTGGTTCTGGTTCTGGCTCTTGGACAACAACAACTTCTTCCATTTTATCTGTAGGATTAGGAATAAAATCTTGCTAAATGACATCTAATCATCCCTTCCAGATATTCCCATACTAGCATATCAATTGAGTAATCTACAAATTGAGAAAGAGACATACCTTTAGGATGTTCTTCAGGGTTTCCTAACTCCCATAAATCATCTAGAAAGGAGGTGATAATTCCTTCTAGGTACTGGGCAACCAAGGGAGTTGAGGATTCTTCTAAGCAAACTTTTACTACAAACTCTGTCAACATGATTGCATCAGATATTTCCTTTTCAGATGGAGGAGGAGGAGCTGAATCTTCTGCTACTTTCTCTGTTACTGCAAGATGAACTGCTGGAGGGGAGGCCAAAGGCTGCTCTGAGATATCTTCATCAAGCATCTCCCCCTGCCTGATTTCAGTAGAGACTGAAACCAGGCCCCTAGAAGAAGAGGGCTCAGCAGACTTTGAGAGTGCCTGAATAGCAGCAGTCAAGAAGATATAGAAGAAGCAAGGGGAGCAATTGCCTCATCAATCATAGTTTTGATTGAGGGGGTAATTAACTCCATAATGCTGGCAATAAATGCTGGAGTTATAACAAAAGAAGATGATGAAGATGATGATGGAATTTCTGAGTGTGGAAGAACAGCAGGGGTGGTATGTGCAATATGAGCTGGAGAATGAGCTGGAGATGGAGCTGGAGAATGAGCTGGAGATGCATGGGTGGATGCAGGGTGATCAAGATGATCTGAAGATAGAATTGGAGAGTGAGGAGGAGTTGGAATAGGAGAATGAACTGGAGAAGATATTTTAGACGCCAACAAATCAAAGCTGGGTTGAGAAATCCCAGCAAGATCAGTCGGGAGAGAAGATGCAGGAGGAGAGGCAGAATGTCGTACTTCAGTTGAAGTTGAAGGAACTTCAACTGCAGTAGACGGCAAAGCTGATGAAGAAGATGGAGGAGATTGATTTGCTGAGCTAGCTGCTAGAAGGGGGGGAGTGACTGCGACAGTCCTGGTGCTCTCAGATATAACTGGAGCAACCCCTGAGGGAGCGGGCTTCAGGAAAGTCCTTTTCCACTTTGAGAACAGTGAAGGATCCATCTTCTTACTCGCGTTGATGGAGGTGGCGGCAGACACAAGCAAATGGGGGTATTTTTCCTTCAGAAAAATACCAACAACCCTTCCTATGGTAACCTCTTTCTTTCCATTCTTTTTCCTTATTAAATCAAACATGATGCCAGCCCAATTTATCTGCTTCTTGTTAACAATTGCACACATTAGTGCAAATTATTGCCTTGTAATGTTATCGTGGGCTGAGTGCTTTCCCAGTAGCACTTTTCCAACAATTTCCGCTAGAAATTTGATCTTAAACGGGAAATTTACCTTGAGCAGCTTGGAGGGAATGCCTTCGGCATGTCCCAGCTCAGTTAACATTCTTCCGAATTCAGGAGCGTCTTGCTCATACTCTTCTTCACCATTAATTAATCCAAAAATTTCAGTCAGAATCGCGGGAGTTAATATTACCTCTTCTCCGCTGATTGTTCCGGTCATCGAATCATCAGTGGACGATGAAGTGAAGGCCCACTCTTTGATTTCCTGAGTGTTTATCTTTACTCTGTAAGACATGAGTCTTTCTAATCCTTGTTCTCTGCACAGATTTAGGATTTCTACTATCCCTTGTTCGCAACTGCTGAAGGCGTCAAAATCAACGCTGAATCCGGCATCAAACTTTACCACTACAAGAAGTGCTGGAGCAATCGCCATCGAAAGAAAACTGGAGAAGACGAGAGAGAGAGACGGAGAGGACGGAGCGCAAGACAGAACACGCGAGACAAAGAGCAAGCGGGAAGACGGAATGCGAAAAGACGCTTTCCGTCGACGATAAAAGAAACTATCTTTTATCCTAGGTCGACTATCGGCTTTATATTAAAACAGCGATCGTCGATCTATTTAAAAGATACTCGAGACGATAGTCGAACGATCGTTCGACGATCGGTCCTGAAGCAGAATAGTCGATCAATCGTTCGACTATTTCTGTCTTCACAAACAGCAAGCTGTCGTCAACCATAGATCGACGATAAGCTCGACCTGTTCGACGATCTTCGAACGCTGGTCGACGATCTTCAAGCAGATAAGCCATCATCAACCATAGGTCGATGATAGGCTTGATCCGTTCGACGATCTTCGAGCATCGTTCGACGATCTTCAAGCAGGTTTCAACATGGCAGATAGTCACACTTAGTCTCTTCCATTAATCATGCCTAGTTGAACTAAAAAGAACAGATGCTTCTGTTCATCTAAGGGCTTGGTGAATATATCACCTCTCTGAAGGTTTGTGGATATGAACTCAAGGCTGATCTTGTTCTTTTCCACACAATCTCTCAGGAAATGGTGTCTAATCTCAATGTGCTTCGTTCTAGAGTGGTGCACTGGATTTTGTGCAATGGAGATAGCACTTGTACTGTCACACATGATTTTAGTGTTCTTGTGTGAGTACCCATAATCCAAAAGCTAATTTTGTATCCACAGGATCTGTGAACAACAACTGACAGCTGCTATATATTCAGCTTCTGTAGTTGAAGTTGATACAGAGGCCTGCTTCTTACAGAACCAAGAGACCAATCTCTCTCCCAGGAACTGACAAGTTCCTGAGGTACTTTTCTTGTCAACTCGACAACCAGCATAATCAGAACCAGAATATCTAATTAATTCAAATTCTGACTCTGCTGGGTACCAAAGTCCTAGATTTGGACATCCCTTCAGGTATCTCAAAATTCTCTTGAGAAGAATCAGATGAGATTCCTTGGGGTTGACCTGGAATCTAGCACAAAGGCATGTAGCAAACATTATGTCTGGCCTACTTGCAGTTAAATACAATAGGGAACCAACAATGGCCCTATAATTCTTTTGATCTACAGGCTTTCCCTGATCATCAGAATCAATAACTACATTAGTAGCCATAGGTGTATGCATTGCTGAAGCATCTTCCATCCCAAACTTCTTTACCAATTCCTTGGCATATTTGGATTGGGAGATGAAGATGCCATCAGCATCTTGCTTTACTTGGAGACCAAGAAAGTAAGACAGCTCACCCATACTACTCATCTCAAACTTGGAATGCATCAAGTTGGAAAACTTTTTGCACAGTTTGGGATCAGTGGAACCAAAAATAATGTCATCCACATACACTTGAACTAACAGGATTGTGTCCTTGTGGTGCTTGACGAAGAGGGTTCTATCAACTACTCCCCTAGTAAAGTTGTGCTCTAACAGGAAACTAGTTAAAGTCTCATACCAGGCTCTGGGAGCTTGTTTTAGTCCATAAAGAGCTTTCTGCAACTTGAATACATGTGAGGGCTGAGTTGAAGAAACAAAACCAGGTGGCTGTTCAACAAACACCTCTTCCTTTAGCTCACCATTAAGAAAAGCACTTTTGACATCCATTTGAAAAACCTTAAACTTCATATAGGCTGCATAGGCCAAGAAGATCCTTATTGCCTCTAGCCTTGCAACAGGAGCAAAGGTTTGGTCATAATCTATACCTTCCTCCTGTCTGTAGCCCTGAGCTACAAGCCTAGCTTTATTCCTTACAATGATGCCATTTGTATCCAACTTGTTTCTATACACCCACTTGGTGCCTATGATCAGTTGGCCTTTAGGTCTTGGAACCAAAGTCCAAACTTTACATCTCTCAAACTGATTGAGTTCCTCTTGCATAACAATGATCCAGTGGGGATCTAGCTCTGCATCTTTAATGGTGAGGGGCTCAATCTGTGAGAGGAAACAAACATGCATCACATCCTGTCTTAACTGATGTCTTGTTTGAACACCAGCTGATATGTCTCCTATCACTTGAGATGTGGGGTGATCTCTAAGTGTGGCAACATCAGCAGGTGGGATGTGATCTTCAGCAACAGTTGGGATTAATCCCTCAGGAGGAATTTGATCTACTGTTGGTGGAACAACAACAGCTTCAGCAATGTCTTCATCACTGTCTGATTCAGTGATATGAAGAGTTGAAAGATGAAGGATTTCTTGAGAGACATCTTTGGAAGAATCTTGTACCTGTAATGAATTTGAGGAAGGAGAATTTTCCTTCTCCTTGTAAAACATTTAGGATTCATCAAAGGACACATGAACAGACTCTTCAATTTTAGAAGATGATTTATTAAATACCCTATAAGCTTTGCTTACTTGGGAATATCCTAGAAAAATTCCCATTGAAGCCTTTGCTTCAAACTTTCTAAGATATTCTTTATTGTTATTATGAATATAAACTACACAGCCAAAAACTCTAAAATAATTTATTTTAGGTTTCTTTCCTTTAAGTAACTCATAAGGAGTTTTACACTTAAGCTTGTGTATCAGACTTCTATTCAAGACATAGTTGGCTATACTAACTGCTTCTGCCCAATAGGAAAGAGGCATATTAGCATCTGCCAACAATGTGCCAGCAGCTTCAATTAGTGTTCTGTTCTTCCTTTCAACCACCCCATTTTGTTGGGGAGTTCTAGGAGCTGAGAAGCTATGTTTGATACCTTCTCTCTCACAGAATTCTTGCATGAGAAGAGAGTCAAACTCAGTACCATGATCACTTCTGATCAATGCCACATGAGTAGAGTACTCAGTCTGCACACATAATAGAAAGTCTGTAAGGGCTTTGAAGTTATCAGCCTTAGTTCTCAAAAAGAACACCCAAGTGAATCTAGAGAAGTCATCTACAATGACTAGGGTGTAATACTTCCCTCCTAAACTCTGTACATTTATTGGGCCAAATAGGTCCAAATGTAATAAATACAGGATTCTAGGAGAATCACTTTTATTTAGTGATTTAAAAGAGTTCTTGGTTTGCTTGCCTAGCTGACAAGGCTTGCATAGGCTCTCCTTCTTGTAGGAGCAAGAAGGTAAACCTCTAACAAGGTTGTGTTTAGATAACCTAGATATGTTCTTGAGGTTAACATGGCTAAGCCTTTTATGCCACAAGGTGTTATTATTAGTTACTTCATTAAACAGGCAGATTTCAGAATCAGTTGAATTAAAATCTACTAAATAAATATTACCCTATCTAATGCCTACCAATACAACACTATTATTTAAAGTAATATTACAAAGGGAGTTAGAGAATGATACCTGGTATCCAGCATCACATAATTGACTTACTGAAATTAGATTGTGCTTCAGTCTAGTCACATAAGCAACTCTCTTGAATGTAACAGCTCCAATTGTCATCCTGCCATAGCCTTCAGTTTGACCACAGCTTGAATCTCCAAAGATTACCTTTGGGCCAAGCTTTGCCTTGAACTTTGACAGATGTTCTTTATTTCCTGTCATATGCTTGGAGCAACCACTATCCAAATACCACTTATTTTGAGTGATAGGATAGGTCTTCACCTGCAAATAAAACAATTTAAACATTGTGGACCCAGGTAACCTTGGGTCCCTTGTTTTTCAAATAAGAAAAACTGGAAATAAAAGAATAAGCAGGCTGAGGGTGATAACCTAATGGGTAAGATCTCCTAGGTGAGATTCTCCATGCAGATGATGGGTCAATGAACCTAGGGTTTCTATTCATATTAGGGTTTCTAAGGTTCTGGGTGTAATTTTGAAATTCATATTGGAAACGTCGACCAGCGTTCGACGATGGCTGCTCAGATCGTCGATCTCCGTTCGACCACTGAGCTTGCGATCGTCGATCGACGTTCGACGAGAGATGCTCAGATCGTCGAGCTTCGTTCGACCACTGAGCCTGAGATCGTCGAGCAGCGTTCGACGTTTTTTGTAATTCTTTAAATTTCTGTTTTCTTTTCTCTCTTTTAGCTTTATTTAAAGCTCTATTTACTTGATTGACTTGCTCAGTATTCTTTATCCCATCAGCTGAGATAAAGTTCACTGGAGTTAAAAGTTGGTTTTTAAGAATGATTGGGGGTTCACTAGAAGATGCTCCTAAGCCTAATTTGTTATTGCCTGTCCTAGTGTTAGACATGCTGGTTATTTCAAGCAACTTAAGGCTTCTACCATTTAGAGACTCTTCTAACCTTTTGGATTTAGCTAACTCATTCTTAAGAAATTTAATTTCTTCACTAGAATTAGTGAGATCTTCCTTTAACTTAATATTTTCAATAGATATGATTTCTGATTCAGCTAGCCTATGTCTAAGTTCTTTAATCTCCTTTTCAGAACTAATTAAATCTAAACATAAAGATTTAAATTCTAATTTAAATTATGCAGAAGTGAAATCATAAGAAGATAGTACCTCATCTTCTGTTGGCATTTCTTCATCTGAGTCTGAAATCTCTGCAGCTGAATGATTGCTGCAGGCATCAATTACCATTAGGCAAACTTCCTTTGCCTTCTTTTTTTCTTCATCCTCACTGGAGCTTGAGGAAGAGGATTCCTCATCAGAATCACTCCAGGTTTCAGCGACAAAGCCTCTCTCCTTCTTTTTATTCTTGTAGGAGGATGGCTTGGAGTGCTTCCTGTGCTGATCCTTATCTTTCCTCTTTTCTTTATTATTTTCCTCTGGACAATCTGGAAGGATATGTCCAGGCTTCCTGCAACCATAACAGATAATTTCTTTAGAAGGGGTGCGATCATACCTTGGCTTTTCTTCATACTTTGAAGACTTCTTTCTGAATTCCTTCCTTCCCATCTTGAGAAACCTTTTGGCAAATAATGCCATCAGTTCCTCATTTGACTGGCTTCCTTCAGAAGTGTCAGCAGCTTTAAGAGCAAGGTTTTGCTCTTTTCTTGTAGGAGTTGGGGTCTTTGCTTCAGCTTCAGCTTCCCTGGACTTCAGCACTTGCTCAAAAGACTTGAGCTTGCCAAGAAGGGCTTCTGTTGAGATTTCTGTTGTGCTTCTGGCCTCCTTGATAGGCCAGATCCTCAGATCCCATGTGCTAGGGAAGCACATAAGAATCTTATCATTGACCTCTGTCAATGAAATATCCTTGTCAAGGGTCCTCAGCTCATTGATGATTGAGCTGAGCCTTGTGTACATGGCTTCAACTGATTCAGCATCAGTTTTCTTGAAATTCTCATATTGTGAGATAAGGTTGGACCTCCTGTCCTTCCTTTCATCAGCTGAACCAGCTACAATCTGGTTCAGTGTATCCCACATAGCTTTTGCTGAGGAGCAGTCAGCAAGCTTCTGGAATACTTCATCAGACATTGTCTGAGCCAGAATGTTCATCGCCTTGACATCTGCTATCTTTGCCTTTTTGTACTCATCATTATAGTCTGGAGGAGGCACTGCACTCATATCAGATGATGATGAGGCAGAGGCAGCAGCAGGTGCTCTTGGTGGTCCTGATAAAATAGAAGCAAAAATACTTTCATCAATAGAATTCATATATAATTTGATCCTTGCCTTCCAGATGCCAAACTTAGCCAAGTTGCATGCTGGAGGTCTGGTGCTAGAATAATCCTTGGACTGGGCCATGATAGTGAAAGTGAATATCTATAAACTTTGGTATCTATCAGGATCTTGTGACTTAGGTGTTAGCCTATTCAGTCAGTCAACCTCCCTCTGATACCAATTGAAAGAGAAGGGATAGATACTACTCTAGAGGGGGGGGGGGGTGAATAGAGTAATCAAAAATTGCACTAGCAAAGTTGAATTTCTACTCAACTCCCTTGGAGTTAAATGCGGAATGAAAGTTATAGATATTTAAGATTAAATCTTAGAGCCTAACACAAGTGTTGTGCACAAACTAAAGCTAGCTGTAATTACAGTTTAGCTTTGGATCCTATCCAGCAACTAGCAAACCTAGTTAAGATCTAAACACAGCCACAATGCAAGTAATTAAATAAGGCAATCCAGACGACACAAGGAATTTATAGTGGTTCCCCAAACAACTTGGGTACGTCCACTCTTCTACCAACAAGGTAGGAATCCACTCAGATTTTTGATCAGGTGCCCTGCCACCAACAAGATCTGCTTCAGGTAGATCAAGAGACCCTTTAGACTTTTGATCAGGTGTCTAAAAACCGAACACAGGTTTTTCATCAGGTGCCCTGCCACCAAGGGATACTTTTGAAGGGAGTAATAACCCTATACAGGAGGGGGAAATGAGGTTAAGGTGTCTTCTCTATTTTACAATAGATTAGAGAAGCACAATAACTTGCACTGAGCTAGACAGCTCTAAAAGAATCAAGGCTCCCCCTGGCTCAAAGAACGTCCAGGTGAAGTCTTGCTTCTGTGCAGAAACACTTCAGTAAATACTGAAGGAAGAACTACAAGAAGATATAAAATAAGAAATGAAAATCTTCTAGCAGCTATCTTCTTCTTCTTCTTCTTCAAAAGATCTCTGAGTCAGAACTTCCTGGAACAGGAGAACTCAGGTTGAAGAAGAACAGAAGAGCTAACACTTCTCAGTTGAGTGAAGATTGCTGAGAGCAGTTAAACTTGTTCTTGCTGTAAGCTTGCTGAATGAATTTCTTATGTCTGTGAACTAGTTGATCTGTTTTCTATATGGACTAGTTGATTTCTTCTTCAAAGAAGTCTTTATATATCAGCAGCAGCAACGACTCTAATTGAGTTTGAATCTTGTCTTTTTCTGAACTCTGCAAGCTGGGCTGCAAAAAGCATAAAGCAAAACAAAAATACTGCAGGCAGATATCCTATAAAAGGATAAAGCTTTCTAAGAAGCTGCAAATACTTCTGATGAAATATTATAAGAGAAAGTCACATCAGAAAGAACTCTTTACGGCCAAGGAAGACTTTTTGAGTCTAACGGCTATAAAGGATAGCCTGACAGATAAAGCAGATTGCATATCTCAGCTATAAGACAAACAACTTTGTCAGAAAAGATTAGCTCATGCATATAGAATAGAACTGATATTGCATGGAAATAATGTCACAAATTATTCAGATAATCTTTTATAAAATATGCCAAAATAAATATGAAATTAGTCATATCATAGAAGACGACAAAACAAAATAAGAGCATACAGCAAAACGTCGAACGACCCTCAGAGATCGTCGAACGGCGCATGGAGATCGTCGACCTATCAGACAGATAGTCGAACGATCCAGATAGTCGAACTATCAAAGAAGATAGTCGAACTATCTCGGCAGATAGTCGACCTATCAGAACAGATAGTCGAGCTATCAGATAGTCGATCTATCCGAACAGATAGTCGAACTACCAAACAAAAACAGATAGTCGACCTATCAAGCAGATAGTCGACTTATCACAGAAAACAGATAGTCGACCTATCAACAGATAGTCGACCTATCAAACAAAACAGATAGTCGACCTATCAACAGATAGTCGAACTATCAGATAGTTGAACTATCCAAGCAGATAGTCGAACTATCAAAGCAACACAGATAGTCGATCTATTAACAGATAGTCGAACTATCAAAGCAAACAGATAGTCGACCTATCAACAGATAGTCGAACTATCAAAGCAAACAGATAGTCGACCTATCAACAGATAGTCGAACTATCAAAGCAAACAGATAGTCGACCTATCAACAGATAGTCGAGCTATCAAAGCAACACAGATAGTCGATCTATCAACAGATAGTCGAGCTATCAGATAGTTGAACTATCAGGACAGATAGTCGAACTACCAAAGCAAGCAGATAGTCGACCTATCAACAGATAGTCGAGCTATCAACGTAGACAGAACGTCGACCAACTGATAGACGATCGTCGATCAGCCAATAGACGATAGTCGAGCGACGTTCGACTATAGTCGAACGAAAAACTACTTAACCAAATATTCATCTGGAAAAGCAATTCTACACAACTAGAGAATCTAACCTATCAACTAACCTTTGACCATAGATAAATCTTGGGTCAAGAGACAGAAAGAGAGGACTGAACTCAAATCAAAACCTAGGGTACCAACAACCTGTCATGTCAGCTAATGGGAGACTGGGTGATGAGACGTCCTCAGAGTAAGAAACACTTGGTCACCCCGAGGGGTCAACCTACCATGTCAGTTAATGGGAGACTGGGTGACGAGATCCCCTCCAGGTATAATTCACTTAACCTCCTTGAGGGGTCAACCGGCCCTGCCAGCTAGTGGGAGACTAGAAAAGCGGGACCATCTCAGAATGAAAAGGACTGGGCCTCCACAAGAGGTACCACCGGCCCAGCCAGCTAGTGGGAGCCTGGCAGCGGGACCGTCACGGAGCAAAAAGGACTTAGACTCCCCGAGAGGTCAACCGTCCCTGCCACCTAGTGAGAGCCTGGACAGCGAGACCGTATCTAGGGTTGGGAACTTGATCTCCCTGAGCCACATTCGGCACAACCAGCTAGTGAGAGCCTTGATAAGCAGATCCTCTCGGAGGTTGGGACATGCTCTACCCGAGGCACATTTGACCCAACTAGCTAGTGAGAGCCTGGATGAGGAGATCCTCTCGGGGGTTGGGACTTGCTCTCCCCGAGGCACATTCGACCCAACCAGCTAGTGAGAGCCTGGATAAGGAGATCCTCTCGGGGGTTGGGACTTGCTCTCCCCGAGGCACATTCGACCCAACCAGCTAGTGAGAGCCTGGATGAGGAGATCCTCTCGAGGGTTAGGACTTGCTCTCCCCGAGGCACATTCGACCCAACCAGCTAATGAGAGTCTGGATGAGGAGATCCTCTTGGGGGTGGTACTTGCTCTCCCCGAGGCACATTCGACCCAACAAGCTAGTGAGAACCTGGATGAGGAGATCCTCTCGGGGGTGGGACTTGCTCTCCCCGAGGCACATTCGACCCAACCAACTGGTGAGAGCCTGGATGAGGAGATCCTCTCGGGGGTGGGACTTGCTCTCCCCGAGGCACATTCGACTCAACCAGCTGGTGAGAGCCTGGATGAGGAGATCCTCTCGGGGGTGGGACTTGCTCTCCCCGAGGCATATTCTACCCAACCAGCTAGTGAGAGCCTGGATGAGGAGATCCTCTCGGGGGTGGGACTTGCTCTCCCCGAGGCACGTTCGACCCAACCAGCTAGTTAGAGTCTGGATGAGGAGATCCTCTTAGGGGTGGGACTAGACATGTCACCTGAATTTTACCAAAATCTAACATCCTCAAACGGGGAAAAAAGTTGGGTTACATGACCCCCCGACTCAGCTAGTCGGGGGTTGAACTTATAACAACATAAGAAAAATACAAGACTCTGCCGAGGCGAGGCTTCTTCAGGGGGTCTGAGCATGATGGGTGTCATCCTTCCCCTCGGATACCTCCATCTTGCTCAGGCTCTCCATGATCTTCTCCATCTCCTCTGCCTTAACCAACTAAGAGATGGTGTTGAAGGCCGTGACATAACACTGCCTTATCATCCTGGAGTCTCCCTTGACTCTGACCTGGATCCCTCCTGAGCTGAACTTGATGCACTGGTGGAACGATGATGGCACGCAATGGAAGACGCGGATGAGGGGCCTTCCGAAGATGGCATTGTAGCTGCTTGGAGCGTCAACAACGACGAACCGGCAGTTCCTTGAAGTCCCCCACCCCAATTTTACTTGGAGTCCTACTCCACCTTCTACCTCCTTCCTCTCCCTTAAAAATCCGAACAGGGGTCCGTCTGAGGCCAACACCCTCCTTGGCTCTACCTTCATCTCGTCAAACGCCTTCTTAAAAATGACGTTGACGGAGCTCCCATTGTCAATCAAGATCCGGGAGATGGTGTAGCCTTCTCGATGGCCGTTTGGATGACCAGCACATCGCAGAACGGATCTTCATGATCTGGCAGGTCCTTCACAGAGAAGGTGATCTTCTCCTCCTAGTGCGGGGTCTGGGACGTCGAAGCGACGCTCCGTCGGTACATCACATGGAGGCTTGCCTTTCGAGTAGCTTCGATCCCTACTCCACCGTGGATCACTGCTATACCACCTCGGGGCCCGACATCGACCTGGTCCTCACATATGTCATCCCCCCCATTCTGGGTGGAACCTCCTCAACCTGCATCGGCTGCTGCTGCTGGGCAAGGCCTCTCGCCCCCCTCACTTCCAGGAACACGAGGCAAGTAGTCGTGGCGTGCCTGTCACGACCCGCATTTTCCCCGAGGTTAAGAAGTATCAGAGTAAGGGAAAATATGCGTTGTGATGCCACGTCGAGCAGGGAATAACTGTCGACGCTCAGGCGACACACCAAAACCATAAATCACAAGTTTTAATTTAATAGAAAACCAGTTTGTTTGAAGGCCGTATCCCTCGGCACAGTGGATCAGCTAGTCCACGCTAAGAAAATATATATGCTTACAGCGGAAAAATACTTTGATTCAGTTAGTTTGACACCCTAAATGAGTATAAGGGTCCACCAGAGACCACTTATAGAATGCACGACACCTAAGGTGAGTATAGTATATATGTGTTAAAAGAGGTTTTACGCTTTAAGAAAATAGTGCTTTAGTTAGCAAATATGTTATGCATGATGTACATATAATAGTTTAGGGTTTTAAAATACCTAACATGCAACCTAGCATAAAACCTTCCCAGAAGCAAGTAAACAACCCCAAGAGGGCAAAAACAGCAGTCTAAATTCATACTTAGCAAAACAAGAAAGCCACCAGTGGGCGTTGACAACCCGACACGAACCCACCGGTGAGTGTGCATGTCCATACAGAAAAGAAAAATGACTACTTCACAAGGGAGTGATCTGCAACTCTGCTACCCTTGAGGCTACCAGCAAGACCCAGCAAAAGGAAAATCAGTCGCTCAATCGGCTACAACCTGGACCTGAGACATTCAAGAAAAGAAATGCCTCAACAAGGAAATAAATAAAAGAAAGGAGTGTCAGATTACTTAAATAAAGAAGGGTTTTCCAACCCGGCAACAAAGTACTAAACAACAGAAACCAGGAAGAAAGAAAGAATTATTGCTTAAAGGGCAATAAAGGCAAATCACACCAAGTGTGAGCACAAAAACTACCTTCTCTGGAAAGAAATCAACCTGCAGTAGTAAAGTATCAGAATAAAAGCAGGGAGAAACCAAAAGTAGACAATAGGAAACTAACAGTCCTAGGTTTGTGGGCAAATGACCGGAGTGTAAAAATAAGGGGCTGGAGTGGGTGGCCACAGTGTCCAACACCAACAACCAGACCCCAAAAATACTCAAGGGTGAAAACACAACCGGTGGCAGCTTCAGGGTCCACACACCCAACAAGTTGTCCACAGTGTCCAAACTTAGTGGTGGCCACAGCTTAGCACACACAATTCACCCTCAGAGTCCAAACAACAACACCCCCTCTGGTCATAGCCCACGAGTCGGCATGCAAAAACTAGCCGAACACCCCCAACATCCACCTTAGGAAGGTAAAACTTTTCTAACAGCCCTAAAGAAGCTCACATCCCAAGGCCATAACATTAGCCTAAAAAAAACTACGACGTTGAGTGAGCGGACCTCATTCAACGCCTGGGCCCTTAGCCGCAAAAAAAAACACCTGGCGTTGAGTGAATGACCTTCACTCAACGCTTGGGTACTTAGAAATTTTCTAAACCCGTCCCAGCTCTTCTCAATGCCAGCCAAGCAGAGCCTTGAAAAATTAATTCCAAGGCTCATGATACTCTCCTTAATCGACCTAGCAGCAAACCTAGCCTTAAGACACCATTAAACCTAGGCCAAAACTCCAACACCAGCTGCTAAACTTGACACTTGCCGAGATAATTAAAAAGAAAGACAGAGGAAAAAAAATCAAAGCAGCTCAAGATGGCTGATTTAGCTAATGAACAGGAATAAAATAAAAAAAGAATTAAGCAAGCTTTAAAACAACAGAGTATGCAAGGGCAAGGGAGCCACTTGCCTCTACTTCTCGGAAACAGCCGGAAACCTCCAATCTTCAGCTCCGGCGGCAAGATCGGCCACCTCGGAAGCTAAGCTGGAGCATTAGGGAAGAAGAAGGAGAAACTCGAAAATCTCAGCTCTCTAAAGACAGCCCTAAAAGCTAAATAACATACCTAAGAAGCAAGATCTCAGCGAGAGCAGCTCAAATCCGAAATTTCCCGGGCAAACCGAGCACTAGCACGTCGGAAACCACCGGTCAAAGCTGCCGGTTTTCCGCCTCCTGCCTGCTTTCCTTCCGCTGGAAGCTTACTGCTCGAGAATGGGGAAGGAGATAAGGAAAGGCTTGGGATATACCCCCCACTAGCCAATATTATAATACTATCTAGCCCCACTAAGCTATTAAAATATTGATACTTATCCACCAAATCTTAGATCTAATACTAGTTTATTCGGCCACTACAAGCTTGATGCTTATCTTAAACAGCTAACCCGAGCCCTGCTTCACTCAACCAACACTTAAGTATATTATATAGCAGCCACTATTGCTTTAATTTATATATATATATATATATATTTATATAGTATATATATGCATTCATATTACAGCCACTAAGCTAAGGAAAAGCTAACTGAAGCTGCTACCCGAGCCCCCATCTACTACTATGCACTTAAATAGTAATGTATATATATATACATATATATATATATATGAACAGATATATATATACACACATATAGATATATATAAATACATACACAGCACACTTATATGTATATACATACATATACTTATATAAATATTCACCAAATGAAAACAAAGGCTGAACATTTTTAGCCTAAAACAAGCACCGGGCTTACCAAGCTCGATCACACCAGGCCAAGCACAACAAACGGGTATCCACTACCGGCTAACCAAACGCACGTCGAAACGACGCGAGAAACGAACGATCTCGGATTTCGACAAAACTCGCCCCGTAGCTAAACACCACAGCTACAAACACAACGGCGAAGTCAAAAACAACATCCGACGATCAAAACTTGGGCTAACACTGCCCGAAGCCAAAACACAAGCATTCCCTGAGAGGCCCGACCGAGTCACCAAACAGACTCCGACTTGCTGGGGAATCTTGCAAATAGTCTCCTAATGGATCACTAGAGGAACCTAAAGAACTATGACCATGCTCTAACAAAGGCAAAAGCCGACAACGCGACATCGAAATGCCAAGCAATGGTCAAAACAAAACACAGAAAAAAACCGGGGGCGTTACAGTCACTCCCCCTAGAAGAAAGTTTCGTCCCGAAACTATACACACAACCCTTCTAACAAAAGGGGAAAAAGAACAAGCTAATCAAAAGCCATAAAAAGAAAGAGTGCAAACTACCAGGTACAAGTCAGGGGAAAAGGTGAAGGTAAGCCTCCCTCATTGCCGACTCTAGCTCACTAGTCGCGCTTTCTACATCATGGTTCATCCACAAAATTTTCACCGTAGGAATTGTTTTCTTCCGCAACACGCGATCCCAAGCATCCAAAATGCGGACAGGCACTTCCATATAAGAAAGGTTTGGCTCTAACAGAGGCACAGAATCCAAAACCTGCCTGTCACTATGCACACACTTCCGCAGCTGACTGACGTGAAAAACATCATGTACGCCAGGAAAATTTGCGGGCAACTCCAGCCTATAAGCTGCCACACCGATTCGCTCAACAAACCTGAATGGCCCCACATATCTCGGGTCCAACTTTTGGTCCTTTCCAAATCTCTTGATCCCCGTCATCAGAGAAACCTTTAAGAACACCTGGTCTCCCAAAACAAATTCCAAATCTGATCTACGCGGTTGGCGTTCTTTTCATACCTCTCCTGGGCTAATCGAAGCTTTTCCCGAATAAGCTTCACCGAAGTTTCCATCTCCTCGAGTGCTTCTGGACCCAGCAACGGTCTCTCGCCAACCTCAGTCCAAAACAAGGGAGTCCTGCAGTGCCTCCCATACAAAGCCTCAAACGGAGCCATTTGCAAGCTTTCTTGATAGCTATTGTTATATGCAAACTCCATAAGCCGCAAACGCTCGTCCCACGCCCCACCATGCTCCAGAATATAGCATCGAATCATGTCTTCCACAATCTGATTTACTCGCTCTGTTTGGCCATTGGTCTGAGGGTGGTAAGCAGTGGAATACCTCAAATCTGTCCCCAATCCTTGCTGAAGACTCTTCCAAAAACGAGACGTGAACCTGGAGTCTCGATCTGATATGATGCTCACGGGGACGCCATGCAATCTGATAACCTCTTCCACATACAGCTCAGCTATCTTTCTCATCTGGTAATCAATCTTGAATGGCACGAAGTGGGCACACTTCGTCAGTCTGTCCACGATCACCCATACCGAATCATGCTCCCTCGGAGACCTTGGTAAGCCTGTAATGAAATCCATCGAGATGCTTTCCCACTTCCAAGTAGGAATCTCCAAGGGAGTCAGCTTGCCACCTGGTCTTCCATTGTTAACCCCAAAATCGGCGATCCCTCCCAAGATCTCTAGCTCGCAAGTCGCGGCCCACTCAAGGGAACCCCCCGAGGATCGCGATCTGCCTCAGCCTTCCCTTGTTGGTCCAGGCGGACCTCTTTTTTTCTTATTCGCTCAGGCCGTGTGGCTAGGACAGTCTCCCCTGTTTAAACCGCCCTGGTCGCATAGCCACCACATGCCCTGCGGGACGGCGAGCTGCTTCCATAGCTCACCCTCGCAGGACAAGCAATTCGGCCAGCTAACCATGCAACATGCTTCCTTGTAGGAGGCAACCTACATCAGTTCACAGGTTCGATCTGTCGGTGCCAGCGCACGACCGGACCATCGCAGGACTCGCCTCCCCTGTCCAGCCTGGCCCCAGGCTTCCGCCGTCAGGGGGCGGCTTGGCCTCAGGTCGCCTGCCTAGGGGAGGCCTGGCCTTAGGCCACCTCCCCCAGGGGCGGCCTGGCCTCAGGCCGCCTCCCCTAGGGGCAGCCTGCCCTCAGGTCGCCTGCCTAGGGGCGGCCTGGCCTCAGGCCGCCTCCCCTAGGGGAGGCCTGGCCTCAGGTCGCCTGCCTAGGGGCGGCCTGGCCTCAGGCTGCCTCCCCTAGGGGCGGCCTGGCCTCAGGCCGCCTGCCCTAGGGGCGTCCTGGCCTCAGGTCGCCTGCCTAGGGGCGGCCTGGCCTCAGGCCGCCTCCCCTAGGGGCGGCCTGGCCTCAGGCCGCCTGCCTAGGGGCAGCCTGGCCTCAGGCCGCCTGCCTAGGGGCGGCCTGGCCTCAAGCCGCCTCCCCTAGGGGCGGCCTGGCCTCAGGCCGCCTGCCTAGGGGCGGCCTGGCCTCAGGCCGCCTGCCTAGGGGCAGCCTGGCCTCAAGCTGCCTCCCCTAGGGGCGGCCTGGCCTCAGGCCGCTTGCCTAGGGGCGGCCTGGCCTCAGGCCGCCTCCCCTAGGGGCGGCCTGGCCTCAGGCCGCCTGCCCTCAGGGGGGCCTGCTCCTCAGGCCTCCCCCTCCTCTGCTCAGTCCGCCGAGGCCGTCAACCTCATCTTCTCAGTCCGCTCAGTCCGCCGAGCTCGTCAAAGGTGACGTCACTGGGCACCGCTCCTAGAAGATTCTCCCCGGGCCTATAAATAGCCCCCAAGGCCTCTCATTCTAGACGCGGGAGAGGAGAACTGCCACCTTGATCAAATCCTGCGGACTCAGTTTTCCAGGTCATCGGGGTTGATCAAGCAAGGTCTGCGGCCTCAAATCTCCAGTCCGCCCAGGTCGTCAAGGGCTGTGGACTTAGTTTTTCTGTCAACAGCAGGCAGCTTGCGCAGCCTCCACAGCCTCCGATTTACAGTTCTCCCAGGTCGTCAAGGGTTATGGACTTAGCCTTTTCTGCCCTAAGCAGCTTGCGCATCCTCCGCAACCTCCAATTTCCAGTTCTCCCAGGTCGTCAAGGGTTGTGGACTTAGCTTTTTCTACCCTCAGCAGGCAGCTTGGGTAGCATCTGCAGCTTCAGTTCTCCAGTCCTCTGCAACTCCCTTTACTTAGTTTCTGGCATCTCCTTCCTCGGCCGCCAGCTTCCCCCATTGTACCCTCCACTGCTCTTATATGTAATGGTGCAATAGCAAGTTGTAACTCTTCTTGAATAAAGGAAAAGCCCGTCGCAAGAGTGGCATTCAAGCCGCGGCGGGCGAAGTCTATTGTTGCCGCTGCTAGCGGCCTCCTCTCTTCTTCTCTCCTCTCTCGGCATCAACCTGCAAAGCTGACCATCAAAGTAGTTGTCTGCTCGACAGTACCTGATCAAGCTCCCTCTCTGCTCGAGCAAGCTTCTCCTCTGCTCAAGCAAGCTTCTACTCCATCCCCGCAACCCTTCTTTCTTCACCCTTAGCTTGTGAGATAGAACAACCCGTTAACTGGTCGGTGTCGCATTTCGTGCATCAACATCCATGATCAGCCTTTACTTGCTTGCAAGTGTTGCACTCAGAAAAAAATCTGGCTATGTCTCCCTTCATCCCATAACACCAGGCAATCTGCTTCAGGTCGCGGTACATCTTGGTGGATCCTAGGTGGTAGGCAATGCTAGACCCCTGGGCTTCCCTGCACACCATAACCCTGATATCGCCAACAGCAGGAATGCAAAACCTGCCACGGTACTTCAAGGTACCTGAATCATCTATAGAAAAATCTGGCAGCTCGCCTTTCTCAGCTCGAACATACAATCGCAGAAGGTCAGGATCATCTTTCTGATGCAATCTCGTGAGCGCGATCCATGAAGGCTCTGCCACTGCTAGACTACTCTGCCCATCACAGCTACCCACAGAAATGTCCATCAACCGAAACTCCTCTACCAATGACTCAGCTGTGAGACCAAAGATCTTTCCTGATTTCCGACTCAAGGCATCAGCCACCACATTGGCCTTGCCCGGATGATACTGAATCTCAACATCATAGTCGACCACATACTCTAACAATCGCCGTTGACGCAGGTTCAACTCCTTATGCGTGAAGACATACTTCAAGCTCTTGTGATCAGTAAAAATTCTGCACTGCACACCATATAGCAAATGCCTCCACAACTTCAGAGCATAGATCACAGCAGCAGACTCCAGGTCATGCGTATGGTAATTCCTCTCATGAGTCTTTAACTGTCTCGACCCGTACACAATCACCTTCCCGCCTTGCATCAGCACGCATCCCAGCCCGATATAGGAAGCATCCACATATATCTCATACTCAACACCTTCAGTAGGCAAAGGCAGAATAGGGGCTGAACATAGCCTCCTCTTTAGCTCCTCAAAAGCCTCTTCACACTTGTCATCCCATACAAAGGCTACATTCTTTTGGGTCAACCGGGTCAAAGGCGCAGACAGGGTGGAGAATCCCTTCACAAATCTTCTATAATAACCTGTCAAACCCAAGAAGCTTCTGATCTCATGAGGAGTAACAGGTCTCGCCTACTCCATAACTGCAACGATCTTCTCTAGGTCTACTGAGATCCCCTCCTTGGTAACCACATGGCCGAGGAAAGATACCTGAGGCAGCCAAAATTCACATTTGCTCAGCTTGGCATAAAGCTTATGGTCTCTCAGAGTCATCAAGACTAGACGCAAATGCCGATCATGATCTTCTGCATTCCGGGAGTACACCAAAACGTCGTCAATAAAGACAATCACAAACTTGTCTAAGTAATCTTTGAACACGCGGTTCATCAAATCCATGAAAGCTGAAGGCGCATTAGTCAAACCAAATGACATGACTAAGAACTCGAAGTGCCCATGACGAGAACGGAACGCCGTCCGCGGAATATCAGACTCCCGAATCCTCAACTGGTGATAGCCCGAACGAAGGTCTATCTTTGAAAACACAGCACTACCACTCAGCTGGTCAAACAAATCATCAATCTGAGGCAATGTGTACCTGTTCTTGATTGTAACCTTATTCAGCTCTCTATAGTCGATGCATAGCCTCACCGACCCATCCTTCTTCTTTACGAACAGAACAGGAGCACCCCAGGGCGACGAACTCGGCCTAATAAAACCCTTTGCCAACATCTCATATAGCTGGATCCGCAACTCCTCCAGCTCTCGTGGGGCCATGCGGTACGACGCCTTAGCTATAGGATGCGTACCCGGCTCCAAATCTATAACAAACTCAACATCTCTATCGGGTGGAAGTCCGGGAAGATCAGCAGGAAAAACATCGGGGAACTCACAAACAACAGGAATCTCTTCCAACCACGGCACACTAACATCTGCCCCTACTAGAGAGACCAAACAGGCAAAACAGCTCGGAACAAGAAAATTGCAAGCACGTACCGCAGAAACAATCAGAGACTCCTGGACAGGGTCGGCAAAAATGCTCCTGGGCTGACCGTCGTCCTTCACGAAATCCAAGCGCTTACTCTTACACTAGGCGTGTACAAAAAGACCGGTCCCGTTTGGACCGGTTGGGACCGGCCCGGTAAGGACTGGCTCGGGATCGGTCCCGGTTAGGACCGGTCCGGTCCCAGACCGGTCCCGATTAGGACCGGTCCGGTCCCAGACCGGTCCCAGGGGGCCTAACAAGGCCCCCTTTTTTCCCTGGAACCGGTCCAAGACCAGTCCCAGGAAAAGACCGGTCCTGGACCGGTCCTAGGCAAAGACCGGTCCAAGACCGGTTTAAGACATGTCTTGGACCGGTCCAGCCCAAGACCGGTCCCAGGACCGGCCGGGCCAGGCTGCCGGCGGCCCAACAGCCAGCGCTGCCAGGTAATAATTGCCTAGGCAGCATAGCTGTCTAGGCAATTATTACCTGGCATTTGCTGCCAGGTAATAATCCTGGCAGCAGGGGAGGCTCCCAGCCTCCCCCAACGGCTCTAATTAGAGCCGTTGTTAAACGGCTCTAATTAGAGCTGTTTTTATTATTTTTTATTATTATTTTTTAGTTTTTTTTAATAATTTTTTATTAATAAAATAAAAAAAAAACTATAAAATCCCCCCTCCCCTCTCATTTTCTCCCCTTCAATTTTCCCTCTCTCTCTCACTCACTCACTCTCTCTCTCTCAATTTCTCACACACTCTCTCTCTTTAATGGACTCCTCTTCATCGATGCCGGCATCCTCCTCCTCGTCTGTCGCTCATGAGATAATAGAGCACAGACATAAAGCTCCAGTATGGGAGCACTTTGAAAAAGTTCGGATCAGCAGCGAATTCAAGGCGAAGTGCAGACATTGCGCGAAGCTAATGGCTCTCGGCAACAACTCAACGCTCTCCCGACACATTCTTTCGTGTGTCTCTAAACGAGCCCCGGAGTCAAGTCATGCGCAAATTTCGGCTAGCGGACAAATTTGGACGTATGATCAAGCTCGACAACGAGAGCGGCGAATGGAGAATGTCATCAGATGCGGACTACCATTCAACCACTACGACAATGAAGAAATGACGGAGTATATACACGAAGCGCTTCAACCTAAATATCATCAGGTAAGTAGAACTACACTTAGGCGTGATGCTTTACACACATATTTACAGTCTAAACAATATTTAATAAATTATTCTGAAACTTTTGAAGGTCGAGTGAGTTTAACGAGTGACGTTTGGAGTAGTAGTATAGCAAATGATATTTCTTATATTTGTATTACTTGTCATTGGATCGATCCCGATTCTTGGGAGTTAAATAAACGTATTATTTGTTTTGAGGGTTTCGAATTTCCGCACACCGGTAGAGCTATTTATCAAACCATTATAAAATGTATTAGAGAATTTAAAATTAAAGATAAAATAATGAGTATTTCATTCGATAACGCTACTAATAATACGGTTGCTATTAAATATTTACAAGAAGATTTGAATCCAATATTAAATGGAATATTTTTTCATACTCGATGCGTGTGTCACATTTTTAATTTAATTGTACAAGATAGTTTAGAATTTATGAATAACTACGTTTCAAAAATCAGAACGATGTTAAGAATTATTTATAGTTCTAAAAAAAGAAAACAAGATTTTAAAAAATTTGTAACTTCACAAGGTAAGAAATTTTTAAGTCCTCAATTTGATATGTCTGTAAGATGAAACTCTACTTATAAAATATTAAAAATAGCCGTTTTACAAAAATCATTACTAATGAAATTTTATAATAGTATTGAAACACATGATTTACACGCGTCCGATTGGGTCGTGATTGAAGATTATATAAATTTACTAAAAAAATTTTATCGAGCAACAACGATTTTATCTGAAGTTTATTATCCGATTAGTTCATTAATTATCGAAAATTTTGTATTAATTACAGAAACTTCTAAAAATTATAAAAAAAATGATCGATAGTGTTCATTAATAACAATAATGGAAGAATTTTTTTTAAAATATTATAAAGAAATGCCTCCCATATTTTCTTGCGCAGCCGCTTTAAATCCTTTAATGGGTGTAGAAGGAGTAGAAAATCTAATAGAAGAAATTAATAGTAATTTAAATTTGAGCGAAACATATAATTTTTTTGATAATATTAGCATTTCAAAATTTAATTCCGATTTTACAAATTTTTATAATTATTATGACCAGTTATATGGATCGCGACCTAGAGAAGAATCCGCCCAACCTAAAACAAAAGATATTTTGAAAAATAAAATTTTAGAATTAGCATCTAGGAAAAAACAACGAACCTCGAGCACTTTAAATGATTTAGGTTTATATAGTAAAACACAGTTTCAAGAATTTATGAGCACACACGAAATAGAAAATTTTGATATTTTAAATTGGTGGAAAAATAAAATTAATATGTATCCTATTATGGCCTTAATGGCCCGAGATTTACTAACTATCCAAGCTAGTACGGTAGCTTCGAAGTCTGCGTTTTCTTTGAGTGGCAGGATTCTGAACGAGCGAAGGAGCCGTTTAAGCGAAGAGTCTTTGGAGATTTGCATTTGCTACAAGGACCATTTGGATGCCATGAGGAGGAGACATCACGTCGCATCAATCGAAGATAGCGATTCCGACGTTGAAGAAGAACTGAACAATCTTAATTTGGCCAGCCAAAATTAAAACCCGGAACGAAAATTTGAAATTTAAAATTTCAAATGTTGTATTTTTTGTTATTTTATAAGTTGTATTTTGTAACCTGTATTTTGTAACTTGTAATTTTAAACTTTTTTGTAATCTTGATTTGTATTTTTTGGGTATTATTTTGGAATTTTGTAATTTTTTAAGATGATAATACAATTATTTTTTTCATTTAAGAATTTGTACTATTTCAATTTTTTTCATTTAAATATTTTTTGTAAATAAATTAAAATAATTTTAAAAAAATAAAAAAATAAAACAATTGGGCTGGCCCGGGACCGGACCGGTCCAGGACCGGTTTGGGACCGGTATTCCGGTCCCGGCAGTCCCCCTTTTTAGGGGGAAGACCGGTCCCGGACCGGGACCGGTTTTGCCAGGGACCGGTCCGGGACCGGACCGGAAAAAACCGGTCCTTGCAGGGACCGGTTTTTATCTGGACTGGGGGTCTTTTTGTGCACGGCTGCCTTACACTGGATAACTGCATCATATCTGGACAACCAATCCATGCCTAGGATGACATCAAAGTCCTCTAGATCAATCACTATCAGATCTGCCTTAGCTAGAAAGTCTCCCAACAAGATTGGGCAGCCCTGAATACCCAAGTCTGAAATCACAGAATCGCCCGAAGGAAACTTGACGCAGAAAGCTCCACCAACAAGATCTAGGCCCAACTGGAATCGCTCCACGAAAGCCCTAGCAACAAAAGAGTGGGTGGCGCCACATCCCCTCTGGGAGCACCCTGGATAGCATGGACTTGTTCTTTCTTCTGCGCTGCCAAACTCTTGAAGCACTTCTCCAGGGGGTGGCCTGGCCGGCCGCAGAAGCTACACGTCCCCTTGGTCTTCTTCCTTGAAACTGCATCAGGTACCTGGGGGTATTCCCCCCAACAGACTTCCGCTGGTCTTGCCTCGCCTGCTGGCCTCTGTTCTTAGCATTCTCAATGGCCTCAACTTTCAAAGTAGCTTCCACCACTCCGGCATAACTGACTGCTCCGTAGGCATTTGCTAACTGCTGAACGTCGCTTCTTAACCCACCCAGAAACCGCTTAATCCGGTCTGCTTCAACACTCACAAGTCCAGGAGCAAACCGACTCAGTTTGCTAAACTCAATCTCATACTCACTAACCGTGAGTTTTCTTTGCTTGAAATGCAGGAAGTCATTCATCAACTGGTCCCGCTCGACCGAGGGCAGAAATTTACCTAACAGCATCTCCTTAAATGACTCCCAGGTGCATTCTTCCACCATACTTTCCTTCTCCCTCAGCCACCAACTCTTTGCCAATCCCTTGAGCTGGTAGGCAGCGAGCATTACTTTCTGATCATCTGTTATCCCCGAATAGGTGAACATCTCCTCTATAGAAATCAGCCAGTCATCAAAAATCATGAAATTCGCATGCCCGTCATAAGTAGGGGGCCTAAGTCGTTGAAACTGAGATATGAAGGCCATCTCCGGGGGCACTACAACTTGAGGCACAAGAGGAGTAGGAGGAACAGCCACACCCCCAACGGGGTCCTGAGCTCTCTGAGCCTTCCCTGCCACTACTGCTACCAACGACTGGATCTGGCTCTGCATGTCCACCATCTGTCTTGTCAAGGCTTCATTACTTAGCCGTAAGCTCTCAATCAGGGCCTCGCTCTGGGATCCCGAAGACTCACCCGCAGATTGGGGAGTCGATCGTATCGCAGGACGCTTCGCCATCCTATAATCGCACCAATCCTAATTAAAACCCATCCCAACTACTAAAACAAGCCTACCCGGTACAGACAAGCATACTTAAATATGAATTGTAACTGCAAATCTTGCTCTGGGATTTGTTTTATAATGATGATGCCATGCTTAACCTAAGATGGTTCACTACCATCACACTAACTATGGGGCCTAAATCATGGATGCATGCTTTTATATTTGTTTTGACTCAAACCATGTGTGTACATATGTCATCATGCAAATCTTTAGCCTTGCACGTTGTGCTTATGAAATGTTATGCTATGCATGTCGTGCTATGCATTCTAAAAAGGCCTTAATGCATGTCATGGGCGACGTACACATGAAAATGTTATGCATCCCATACTACATAACATTCCCATGCAACAAAAAAGAAAAATGTGTTAGCCGCATTCATGTGGTGAGGTTATGAATCCCATACTACATAACCTTCACATGTTGCCTCCTATGGTGGATCCATATATGAACACATATTATGCATCCCATACTATATAATATGCCCCGTATACTTCTTTATGCTTATGAGTGTAGTGTTCGTGCTTCGGCTAAGACGTGCTGATGACATATCAGTGAGTGTATGCTTATGAAGCTAAATGTCTAATGCAATCAAAAGGACAGGTTGCCCGACCAATTGTCAAGACAACCTCCCTCTGATACCAATTGTCACGACCCGCATTTTCCCCGAGGTTAATAAGTATCAGAGTAAGGGAAAATACGCGTTGTGATGCCACGTCGAGCAGGGGATAACTGTCGACGCTTAGACGACACACCAAAACCATAAATCACAAGTTTTAATTTAATATAAAACCAGTTTGTTTGAAGGCCCAATCCCTCGGCACAGTGGATCAGCTAGTCCACGCTAAGAAAATATATATGCTTACAGCGGAAAAATACTTTGATTCAGTTAGTTTGACACCCTAAATGAGTATAAGGGTCCACCAGAGACCACTTATAGAATGCACGACACCTAAGGTGAGTATAGTATATATGTGTTAAAAGAGGTTTTACGCTTAAGACAATAGTGCTTTAGTTAGCAAATATGTTATGCATGAGGTACATATAATAGTTTAGGGTTTTAAAATACCTAACATGCAACCTAGCATAAAAACTTCCAAAAAGCAAGTAAACAACCCCAAGAAGGCAAAAACAACAGTCTAAATTCATACTTAGCAAAACAAGAAAGCCATCAGTGGGCGTCGACAACCCTACAGGAACCCACCGGTGAGTGTGCATGTCCATACAGAAAAGAAAAATGACTACCTCACAAGGGAGTGATCTGCAACTCTACTACCCTTGAGGCTACCAGCAAGACCCAGCAAAAGGAAAATCAGTCGCTCAGTCGGCTACAACCTGGACCTGAGACATTCAAGAAAAGAAATGCCTCAGTAAGGAAATAAACAAAAGAAAGGAGTGTCAGATTACTTAAATAAAGAAGGGTTTTCCAACCCGACAACAAAGTATTAAATAACAGAAAGCAGGAAGAAAGAAAGAATTATTGCTTAAAGGGCAATAAAGGCAAATCACACCAAGTGTGAGCACAAAAACTACCTGCTCTGGAAAGAAATCAACCTGCAGTAGTAAAGAATAAGAATAAAAGCAGGGAGAAACCAAAAGTAGACAATAGGAAACTAACAGTCCTAGGTTTGTGGGCAAATGACCGGGGTGTAAAAATAAGGGGCTGGAGTGGGTGGCCACAATGTCCAACACCAACAACCAGACCCCAAAAATACTCAAGGGTGAAAACACAACCGGTGGCAGCTTCAGGGTCCACACACCCAACAAGTTGGCCACAGTGTCCAAACTTAGTGGTGGCCACAGCTTAGCACACACAATTCACCCCTCAGAGTCCAAACAACAACACCCCCTCTAGTCATAGCCCACGAGTCGACATGCAAAAACTAGCCGAACACCCCCAACATCCCCCTTAGAAAGGTAAAACTTTTCTAAAAGCCTTAAAGAAGCTCACATCCCAAGGCCATAACATTAGCCTAAAAAGAACTACGACGTTGAGTGAGTGGACCTCATTCAACGTCTGGGCCCTTAGCCGCAAAAAAAAACACCTGGCGTTGAGTGAATGGCCTTCACTCAACGCCTGGGTACTTAGAAATTTTCTAAATCCGTCCCAGCTCTTCTCAACGTCAGCCAAGCAGAGCCTTGGAAAATTAATTCCAAGGCTCATGCTGCTCTCCTTAACCGACTTAGCATCAAACCTAGCCTTAAGACACCATTAAACCTAAGCCAAAACTCCAACACCAGCTGCTAAACTTGACACTTGCCGAGATAATTAAAAAGAAAGACAGGAAAAAAATTCAAAGCAGCTCAAGATGGCTGATTTAGCTAATGAACAGGAATAAAATAAAAAAAAGAATTAAGCAAGCTTTAAAACAACAAGGTATGCAAGGGCAAGGGAGCCACTTGCCTCTACTTCTCGGAAACAGCCGGAAACCTCCAATCTTCAGCTTCGGTGGCAAGATCGGCCACCTAGGAAGCTAAGCTGGAGCATTAGGGAAGAAGAAGGAGAAACCCGAAAATCTCAGCTCTCTAAAGACAGCCCTAAAAGCTAAATAACATACCTAGGAAGCAAGATCTCGGCGAGAGCAGCTCAAATCCAAAATTTCCCGAGCAAACCGAGCACTAGCACGCCGGAAACCACCGGTCAAAGCTGCCGGTTTTCCGCCTCCCGCCTACTTTCCTTCCTCTGGAAGCTTGCTGCTCGGGAATGGGGAAGGAGATAAGGAAAGGCTTGGGATATACCCCCCACTAGCCAATATTATAATACTATCTAGCCTCACTAAGCTATTAAAATATTGATACTTAACCACCAAAGCTTAGATCTAATACTAGTTTATTCGGCCACTACAAGCTTGATGCTTATCTTAAATAGCTAACCCGAGCCCTGCTTCACTCAACCAGCACTTAAGTATATTATATAGCAGCCACTAGTGCTTTAATATATATATATATATATATATATATATATATATATATATATTTATATATATTTATATAGTATATATATGCATTCATATTACAGCCACTAAGCTAAGGAAAAGCTAACTGAAGCTGCTACCCGAGCCCCCAACTACTACTATGCACTTAAATAGTAATGTATATATATATATACATATATATAGTAATGTATATATATATATACATATATATATGTATATATATATATATATACATATATATATATGTATATATATATATACATATATATATATATATATGTATATATATGTATATATATATATACATATATATATATATAAACAGATATATATATATATATATTTATATATATACACACATATAGATATATATAAATACATCCACAGCACACTTATATGTATATACATATATATACCTATATAAATATTCACCAAATGAAAACAAAGGCTAAACATTTTTAGCCTAAAACAAGCACCGGGCTTACCAAGCTCGATCACACCAGGCCAAGCACAACAAACGGGTAGCCACTACTGGCTAACCAAACGCACGTCGAAACGACGCGAGAAACGAACGATCTCGGATTTCGACAAAACTCGCCCCGTAGCTAAACACCACAACTACAAACACAACGGCGAAGTCGAAAACAACATCCGACGATCAAAACTTGGGCTAACACTGCCCGAAGCCAAAACACAAGCATTCCCTGAGAGGCCCAGCCGAGTCACCAAAACAGACTCCGGCTTGCTGGGGAATCTTGCAAACAGGCTCCTAATGGATCACTAGAGGAACCTAAAGAACCATGACCATGCTCTAACAAAGGCAAAAGCTGACAACGCGACATCGAAACGCCAAGCAATGGTCAAAACAAAACACAGAAAAAAACCGGGGGCGTTACAGTGCCCCTCCACCTGCTGGAAGTCACAGTATGGAAGTGCTCCTCACCTCCTTCGGCGAGCTGGGCGATCTCTCCTATTGCCTCTTCCTCCACCTATCGCCAAGGCTTGCTGTGGTGGGGGTAAGAGCTGTCTTGGGGCTTGCCTTTGGAAGTTGAACCTCCCTTGACCCCCATGAAAATTCCCTCCATCCTGGATGAGAGCTCTTACTGAACCCTAGGTAGGTCCTCCCTGCTGCTTCCAACCTGGTTCGGGACCCTTCTGTCCCTGGAACCCCTGAGCTCTCTGCTCCTCTCTCCGTCTTCCCTCTTGATGTCTCGAGCCACCCTGCTTATTTGACTCCGCCTCTGTTAGCTTTGTCAACTTCTTGACAAATGTCGGGTTGACTGCCTCCATGGCTATATCCTCTACCGCCCTTTCCATCTGCTCCTCGAAGGAAAGGGGGGCCTTTCGGATTAGGCTCATCTTGAAGAAACCCTCGCACAACCCCACCGTGAACACCATCTGGAGGGCATACCCTGACATCTCTTGGATATCCAGAATCTCCTATTGGAACCTGTCAACGTAATGGGTTAGCGACTCATCGGCCCTTTGTCTTATCAGGAAGATGGACTCAGGACTCAGGACTCCTCTTCCTCTTCTTGGAGGTGGAGAAGCGAAGCTGAAAGCTCCGGCTCAAGTCCTCAAACCCATAGATCGACCTCGGAGGGAGTTGATGAAACCAATCCCTTGCCTTCTCCTTCAATGTGATCGCAAAGAGGCGACACTTGAAGGCATCTGTCATCGTCCTGATGGAGACGATATCCTCAAACTACTGCAGGTGATGGACGGGGTCATCCTTCCCGGTATAGTAAGCCATGTCAGGCTCTATGAACCCCTCGAGAACAGGAGCTGAGATGATCAACTCGCTGAAGGGTGACCCCCTGAGGGGTTCTCTCGCAACTTCTACTCGCGCGACCTGCTCGCCTGGAGGGCTAGCACTCGCTGGGTTGGGGAACAACTCCCGGCCGGTGAGGTCTTGCTCGACCCCTTCTCCCATCCTTTTCTTCCTTGGCCATCTTCCCAGTGCACTTCCTTCTCCCCCTGCTGGGGTCATCTCGCCTTATGCCCCTGGGAGGCAGCTCGCCGAGACCACTCTGTGTCAGCTCGTCGAGACCCATGGGAGCTAGACCATGGGGGGTGGGGGTGGGGGTGGGGGTTGAACTGTCAGCCCGAGGGGAAATACTACGCATCATTTCCATGATGCCTTGGATGGACGTCATGAACTCCTCCCTTCCTACGAACGGTGACGGGTTGGGGAGCTCACCGAGATCAACACTACCTCCCTGATCTCCAGCCAAGACATTCTCCTGAGATCTTCTGTGCTGGTCACTCTCCACGCTCACCGCACCAAAAATGTTGAAGCTAAAATTGACCTCTCGTGGAGTTCGGGGTCCCAAAAGAGTGGTGACCTCACACCTACTACAATCGGGGGAACATCACAGACTAAAGACTTGAGAAACTAGGAACAGACCCTCGACTCTAGCATGAAGGTCCCACCACACACCCGGAAAGTCACAAGAGCACTTCCCCTCCCTCACCAATGGATGAGCTGGGTACCTTGGAGAACTCTCTCACTCAACCAAGAAGAAGCCTAAGGAGGAGGAAGCCCAAAAAACTCATCCCCCCAAAGGTACCCAAAGGGGTCTATTTATAGTTTTTCCAAGCTAATGGATCAAAGGTCACAAATACCCCTAGGACAAATATTCCCTGAGCCAATAGAAAACATCCACACCGGGGGTAAAGGGGTAATTCCACCCCGAGGGCACAACGGTAAAAGTACGGCCCAAAGAGGTCCAGGGGGAACGGAGGCAGACCGCAGGCCACAGGCCGCAGGCCGTTCTCACCCCCGGGAGCTAACCGCCCGGGGCGAAAGCCTGGCCGCATGCCGCTCTCGCCCCCGCAAGCTGACCGCCCAGGGCGAGAGCATGGTCGTAGGCCGCTCTCGCCACCGCGAATAGACCGCCCGGGGCGAGAGCCTGGCCGCAGGCCGCTCTCACCCCCGCGAGCTGACAGCCCCGGGCGACAGCCTAGCCAGAGGCCTCTCTCATCCCCGCGAGTTGACCGCTCGGGGAGAGAGTCTGGCCGCAGGCAGCTCTCTCCCCCGTGATTTGACCGCTCGGAGCGAGAGTGTGGCCGCAGGCTGCTCTCGCCCCCGCGAGCTGACCGCTCGGGGCGAGAGCCGGGCCGCAGGCCGCTCTCGCCCCCACGAGCTGACTGCCTGGGGCGAGAGCCGGGCCGCAGGCCGCTCTCGCCCCCGCGAGCTGACCTCCCGGGGCGATAGCCGAGCCGCAGGCCGCTCTCGCCCCCGCGAGCTGACCGCCCGAGGAGAGAGCTTGGCCGCAGGCCGCTCTCGCCCCCGCGAGCAGACCGCCCGGGGCGAGAGCATGGCTACAGGCCGCTCTCTCCCCCGCGAGCTGACCGCCCGGGGCGAGAGACTGGTCGCATGCCTCTCTCGCCCCCTCAAGCTGACT
Organism: Platanthera zijinensis; assembly: GCA_039513925.1. NCBI lineage: Eukaryota > Viridiplantae > Streptophyta > Magnoliopsida > Asparagales > Orchidaceae > Platanthera > Platanthera zijinensis. Next base: position 141,866,992 of record CM077089.1, read on the forward strand.
GCCCGGGGCGAGAGTCTGGCCGCAGGCCGCTCTCGTCCCCGCGAGCTGACCACCTGGGGCGAGAGTCTGGCCGCAGGCTGCTCTCTCCCCCGCAAGCTGACCACCCGGGGCGAGAGCTGAGCCGCAGGCCGCTCTCGCCCCCGCGAGCTGACCGCCCGGGGCGAGAGTGCAGGGGGTGGGATCCTGGCCTCCAGCCGGTCATGCTGTTCGCACCTTGCACCTAGCAAGCCGGGGCGGGTGCCAGCCATCTTGTCGCACCCGTCCCCCAAAAGGGGTCAGGGGGAGAGGTAGGTTTGTCCTCCCCCTACTAGTATATTACAAGTGTTAGGCCTAAATTGACCACCAAGAGTGCAAAACCTCTTCAAAAGCTTAAAAAAACATAGCTCTTCCTGTTCCTACCGGGAGGGCCCTACTCTGCGAATATGGGGTTGTACAATGAGCTCACGCAACCGAAAACTTAGGATTTGAGAATGACCCACAACTGCAGCACGGAGGTCCCTCCACACACCCGAAAGATTTTAGAGCGCTTCCTCTCCTTTCTAAGATACCAATGTAGGTCTATTTATAGATTTCTGAGTATGGCATGCAAATAGCGTAATTCCTCCTTTTTGTTTGATTATACGCAACCCAAAGTGGGTCTGTTAATAGTGAAACTCTGTTGTTTGAAAAGGATACTGGCAGACCAACTCACATTAAATACATGTTATTAGCACCCCACACACGGGGGCGAGCTCGAGCCAGCTCGCCAGTCTCCTGGACGGGTGCGGCCCTGCTCCCGCAACTCGCCTGCCTCTTAGGTGAGTGAGAGTCAGGTTCATGCGGCTCGCCCACATGCTTGACTGATGTGAGCCGGCTGCCGCGGGTCGCCCTCCTGCCGAGCGGAGGCAGTTCGGCTGCCCCGGCTCGCCCTCCTTGGCGGATGCAGGCCGGCTGCCGCGGGCATGTTGCCCCGGCTCGCCCGTCTGCCGGGCGAATGTGAGCATGCTGCTCTGGCTCGCCTGCCTGCCAAGCGGATGCAGGCCGGCTTCCCCGGCTCGCCCTCCTTCTTGGCGGATGCGAGCCGGCTCCCGAGGCTCACCCGCCTCCCGGACGAATGCAAGCTGGTTCCCACGAGCTGGGTTCCTGCTAGGCGGGTGCGAACCGACTAGCTCAGCTCACCTAGAGCTTGTGATCTCATGGCCTATCTTGAAGGCTCCACTCCGCCTTATTGGTCCACTCAACAAACACGAGGTTGTACACATGGTGCCAACGCCGTGTTGAAAAAATCTATCGGCCGACCTTCTTGTATGAGAACAGCCCTGATCCCTATGCTGGAATCATCGGTCTCCAAAATAAATTCCCTGGTGAAATCGGGGAGGGCCAACACGGGTGTTATCATCATAGTCATCTTGAGAGCTTGGAATGCAGCTTCCACTTCCTCCTGCCAGTAGAAGGCTTCCTTATGTAACAGCTGAATCAACGGTCGAGCTATCTTCTCATAATCCTTCATGAACTGCCTGTAATAACTTGTCATCCCGAAGAACCCTCTGAGAGCAGGGACAGTGTGTGGCCTAGGCCATGTTTGCATGCTCTCAACCTACTTGGGGTCGGCCTTGACTCCTTGTGTAGATACAATGTGGCCCATAAAGAGCATTTGGAGCGCTTGACATAGAGCTAGTGTTGTTGGAGTATCACGAACACTTGTTCCACATGTTGGAGATTCTTTTCCCAGTTGGCACTGTAGATAAGAATGTTACCAAAAAAATATTAATATATACCTGCAGAGGAGGGACCGGAAAATCTTGTTCATCACTTCCTGAAATGTAGAGGGTACGTCGGAGAGTCCGAACGACATGACAATGAACTCATAGTGACCATCGTGTGTTTGAAAAGCGGTTTTGAAGATATCTTCGTCCTTCATCCTGATTTAGTGATACCCCGAACGCAAATCCTGCTTAGTGAACAAGCGTGCTCCGTGTAGTTCATCCAGGAGTTCCTCGATCATGGGAATAGAGAACTTGTCTTTGATGGTAGCAGTGTTTAGAGCACGGTAGTCAACACAAAATCTCCAAGAGCTGTAATTATTTCTTCGCCAGTATGATAGGTGAGGAAAACGAGTTTGTGCTGAGTCAAATGATCCCTGCGGCTACCATCTCCTTCACGCTCCGTTCTATCTCGATCTTCTGTATGTGCGGATAATGGTAGGATAGAATCTTGGTCAATTCAGTCCCTTCTTTCAGGCTGATCTGGTGATCTCGGAATCATGGAGGTAACAATCATGGTTCCTAGAATACCTCTGAATACTGGTGGAGCAGTGATTTGATCTGCTCTGGGACTTCTTATGGGATTGTTGTTGCAACACGAGCTTCATAATCACCGCAAAATTGTCCTCTTGTTCCCACAGTCTGTCTAAGCACTGAATAGAGATCTCCTTCATCAGAGAGGTTATGATCCCATTCAAACAGTATTCCCTCCCTTCCTGAGCAAATTCTATGGTCATGCGGTCACATTCCATGGTTACCTTCCTCAGTTGTTGCAACCACTAGACCCCAGAACCATATCTAACCTGCGGATGGGCAACAAGTAAACATACATCTTGCATGTGTATCCTTGCACACTGAACCCCGCTCCCTTCAGCACCCCCTTCACATTTCAACTTATTATCGTCAGCCACCGTCACTTAGAAAGCGGCATTGTTAGTGATCTAATGTTCTGACCTCTATGCCACGGTGGGGTTGATGAAGTTGTGAGTGCTTCCACTATCAACAAAGATTGGCACTTTCTGTTGGCAGATCTACCCTGCGATACGTATAATGAGCGGTGTACATCCTCACTCCATTGCTTGGATAGTTACCCCGAACTCAGTAATGTCCAATCTATCTTTGTGCTCCCCACCTTCTACGTTTTCCCTTAACATATACATCTCAATCATCTGGCATTTGTGATCGGGTGTGTACTTATTGTCACAGTTGAAACACAATCCATTATCCATCTTTACTTGCAGCTACGTCCATGTAAATTTTTTTACAGTTGTCTTTCTGGTCACCACCTATTCCTTCCTAATAGCCAAAGGGTTTGTAGTAATCCTCGTATTTCCTACTCATAACCACTGTCGGTTGAATCGTTCCTCTTGAATCCGGGCCGGGCTATGGTGTGGGCCAAGCTGCAGGGCATATAAGCATGCACTTTGTCCTTGATGTCATCTTTCAATCCCAATACAAAGCAGCTCAGGAGTGTTTTTCCTCCCACTATAGCCTATTCGCGAGCCTTTCAAACTCTATGCGGTATTCCATGACTGTCCCCTTCCGTCTCAGTTTTTGGAGGAGAACTTCAAAGTCTTCATATTTTAATGGCCCAAAACAGGCTGCAAATCCGTCAACGAACTCGGCACACGAAGTGTATTCGTGCCCGCAGAGGAACCACTGGGACCACTAGAATGTGTCATCTTCCAGATGAAACGAGACCAGTTGTACCCACTGTTCTTATGGGATCCCCTAGTAACTATAAAACAACTCCGCCTTTTGGATTCATTCCACCGTGTCTCCTCTTTTGAACTCAAATAGTTCATGCGAGATATCTTCGGTTGCATGTGGGATCTCAGATATTGTGGTTCGAGGCCGCCATACTATTACCCAAGACCGATCGGTCATCGTCAGTCCATCCACGGGTACCCCCCATCCTCCTAGTATGCGATTCCGGCCGATGCTCTGTCGGAGGTGGTCTGTACTCCCATGCGCCGCCTACATGGTTGTCGTCGGCTGGAGCCATACGCCTAGGATTGGGAAGGACCCCATCCCATAGGGGAATCCCCGTCTAGACTGGGCGTCGATCCCCCTGGAAGCCCTCCCGCTCCCTGTCGAGTCCACGCACGTTGATGCCTTCTGCTTGATGGCAGAAATCTTTGTTGTACACGTAGTTGACACCCTTTGGGGTTGCATCGATCCCTGTTTAGTGTCGTCAGGATCCTTTTGCCCTTGTCTGTCTCATACGTGCCCTCGGAAGGCTATTTCAGAATGGTCGCTGCCTCTCTTGAGATTAACGGGGTCGACATTCCCGATCGGTGTCGCGATCGGCCACTGCTGAGCATTGGTCTCCTCGGTGGACACTGATTTTCCCTTGATGCTTTGCGACAACAAGATTTTGATTTATTCCATGCGAGCATAGTCGTTCCTCCAATTATTTCTCTAATTCCTTTAATTTCTCTTTGATGGTATCTAAACTCTGGTATAGTTCTCCTCTAGGGTTGCGAGTCCGGTGGATTCTTCTTATGAGCAGGTCACCATGGCAGAGGATTGAGACCTCTGATATCAAATGTTATGAACGAGAACGGAGGATCAGGGGAGAAGATGAGAATTCTAGGGTTTGAGAGGAAGAGGAGAGAAATACCTTGAGAGCCTTCGATATTCCTCCACAAAGCCACCCTGGAGGTATTAATACCCCTTGGTTCAAGGACGACCAGCTGGCCCTCCCTATAAGGGCTGAACCAGTTGGTTCAGCCCCACCTGCCACCATCTGAATTAATTAAGGGGGGGGGGGGTGAACCAGTTTGTTCAGTCCCCTTGATGCTCCTTCTTTCCTCCGCCTTCGATACTATCGTCTCGCGAACCGGCCGTAATGAGAATTCATAACAGATTTCCTCCACCGTGTCGCACGACCATCGCATTTGCTTCCTAACAAACAACATCCCAATTATGGTTCGACAGTATCAACATTTCTTGGGACAGCAGGATGAGATCGACAGTCAATGCAATGTCATGCTATGACAGGGCATCATCCTCCATAGCATCTCGCCCATTTCCTTTTCCCTCTTGATCCAGTAGAAAGACAATACCTAGCGGTTCTACGATGACTAACGAAAGTTGAAGCCAAGACGGTGAAGGCCAAAGACAAATTTTTGATTCCAGTGGTGGAGATGTTGGATGAGCTCCATGACGACAAATTCTTATCCAAGCTTGACCTTTGTTTGACCTTCTATCAGGTGCGCATGACCCAAGCTAACGTTGAGAAAATGACATTTCGCACTCATCAGGGAACTTTGAGTTTCTGGTGATGATATATGGGCTCAACAATGCCCCTTCTACCTTCCAGGTCATGATGAATGAGGTATTCCACGAACTTCTTCGTTGTTACGTTCTCGTTTTCTTTGACGGTATTTTAATGTATAGCAAGACAAGGGAAGAACACCGGCGACATCTTGAAAACATCTTTTTACTTCTCCGTCAACATCAGTTATTTTTGAAGCAGGCTAAGTGCTCCTTCGGGACAGACTAATTGTCTACTAAGGTAATGTGATCCACTATACTGGCATTTCTGCGGATCCTGAAAAATATTTTTTGGGTGACAGACTGGTCGGTTCCCTATTTTCTCAAGAGTTGGAGGGCTTTCTTGGGGTTACGAGCTACTACAGACGCATCATTCAAGGTTGCAATACCATTGCGGAATAACTGGTGGCTATATTGAAGAATAGGTTTCTTTGGAATTGACCGCGCCGCCAAGGCTTTTGGGCCCTGCAGCGGGATTTGATCACCGCCCAGTCCTCCGCCTACAAGACTTAACTGGGGAGTTCCTCGTCGAGTGTGATGCTTCAGGGCATGGTTTTGGCATCGTGCTCTAATGGACGGGCCATCTGAATCTCTTCTTCAGTACCAAGATGATAGCTCATCTTCAAAAGTTACCAGCTTACGAGCTAGAGTTGATCAGCCTCGCTAAGGCGGTGCAGCACTGGCGGCCATACTTATGGGGGCGGTCCTTTCTTATCCGTACAAAACCCAGCCTCAAGTACTTACTGGAGTAGCATCTCAACATCGTTCCCCAATAGCTTTGGGTGAGCAAACTCATGGGCTTTGAATTCCAAGTTGAGTATAAGGTCGGCGCTTTGAACCGTGTCATCGATGCTCTATCTTGCCCTGATCAGGCGAATGGATTCTTATGCGCCATCTCCATACCCACCCCATAGATTCTCCATCAACTAAGTCAAGGCATAACAAATTTAGATCTATAAACTTCATCATAGGTTAAGCCGAGGTACCAACTTATGCAACACAATAAAAGATACTACTTGGTAACAATTAAGAGCACAAAAAATCTAATTGATAAAGTGAGAATCCTAGAACGGAAGGTTGGATGAGTGGAGTTGATCGCAAGAACCAACGGGGACTGCCAGCAACTAGGACCTAATAGGAGAAGGTAGGAGGTTGTGAAGGGGGAGAAGGGCTACTGGTTGGCGGTGCTGGGGGCTGGTAAGGAAGAAAGGAAGGGGAAAGGTCGGCGCGCTCATTTTTCTTTTTTCTTGGGGGGAGGGGAGGGGATGTAGAGCAGAGACGAGGACCTGCAGTGAAGGACAAGTTTTGGGCCAGTTTGGGGCCAATTGGCGACTTTCCATTTATGGTGTGCCCGGATTGACGATCGGACTCCACGGATGCGTCTGAATTCGCGTTGCGAATCGATTTCATATATTAGTTCATTATGTTTGCATTTTTTGATGTATTTGGGTGACCCCACCTCTGGTCAATAATAGTCGTCAATGGTGGGATGCCCAAGCCTCCTTTTTTTAAATAGTTCATGTAGGGGCTGATTATTGGTATTGTAGAATTTGGAAAAAGCTTTTACCGAATTCCTGCAATCCCCCTATGGTATCGGCTCTGTGGAACCCTAAGTGATACTCCTAGGTTGGTATCTCCCTCCCCAAGCATTCCCCTAAACCTAACCCTCTTTTCCCCCTCCTAAACCATCACTCGCAGCCCCTATTGGTGATTCCAGTAGTTTCCACTCCTCCAATCAGCGGCGGCTATTTCTGACACCTGTAATAAGGTTGATTTTACTGTTCATACTTATAACCATTACACACTTCCTGTTCCGTGAAGTGAATATCAATGATTTCAGCCTCCCTGCTTCTGTACCGCCTCCCCAAGCCCTTCCAGCAAGCCTCCAGGGAACCCCCTATCCCCTCTGCCACTGTCAGCCTCCCCTCCTAAACCCTTCCGTGCACCGTCATCCTCCCCCTCTATTTTCCCGCAACCGGCCCAAATTACAGCCGCTTGTTCTTCTCCCAACAGCCACCCCTCTCGTGGAACCCCCTCTGATAGCCCTTCCTCATCCGGATCAGCACAAATCTGGAAATTTCAACCCAGATCAGATCTCAAATTGTCGGATCTACCCTTTCCTGCTCGGATCTATCCATATGCGGTAGGATCTATCCATTTCTGATCTGATTCTACCTTCCACCGCCGAAGACCACCTCCATCGTTTTCCACGCCTTTGGTTCCACCTCAGACCGTCGTACACGCATTTTCGACTCCGGATTCTTCAGTGTCTTAGTCAGCCAACTATTTGGTGAGTTTTCGTTGCATTGGATTATTATTTACAGCATATTTATATTGAATTAGATCTTATACTTGCTTTGGATTTCTTGTACGGTACTTGTTTGTTTGAATAAATATTGTGATTTGCATGGTTCATTCGCCGCGCGCTCTCGCTTTGTCCCTCCACACGAAGGAAAACCTAAGCTTATTTTTGCTCTAATAAAATATTTTGTCTTGCTGTGAATTATTTGTGTGGGATGTTAATATTTATTATCTATTTTGTGATTAATCCGTCAGGTTTTGCATAGCTGTAGGGTAGGTTACCGATTTTCCACTGCTTATAGATTCATTCTGCGTCAATTGGTATCAGAGGGAGGTTGCGCGCATTTTTTGATGCACAATTATAAAGTCTATAAGTTTTTCATCATGTCTATGTATCGTAATTACTCCTATCCTCAATTCAAAGGTTGTGAGTCCACTTGCACTTGGTCCCTAGAGCTCCTGTCAGGAAGACCCTCACGTTACTAAGACGATTATTCTCTTTCGCAACATACCACTTTTAGTGATCGTGTTGCCCCACCGACACAACCTCACTGCACTAGAGACGATCAACATGATGAATGTCGTCATTCATATCCTTGCACGCGAGCGGATCGTGTTGATCCTTCGACTCGACTCGATTTACCTTATGGATGACTATTTTAATGATCGTCGCTTGAAAGAGATCTTGAGAGTCACCTTCATATTGTTGCCCTTTCCTCTGATGGCTCATCGAGCCCCGAGTCTTTCATTTTTTGGCTCGTGGACATGAAGTATTATCTCGACCATTTTAAGTTATTCGGTGAGCGTCATCAAGTTTGCGAAACTTAGACTTTTAGATCAGGCGAGAGCATATTAGTTTAGCGTTTAGAGGACCCGCGAGCAAGACCGTCTTCGTCGCACCACTAGTTGGGTAGACATAAAACGAACTTTGTGTCAAAAATATTTGTCTGCATTGTATCGAAGTCGCTTGCTCGACCAATTATTTTCCATTCAGCAAGGATCCATGTCTATCGTTGAGATCGCGATCCTGACAACCTTGGTACAGGGATTTCTTTGATAAGTTAGTTGCGAGGAGTGAAATCAGTGAGGACCCAGCTATAACCATTTCTTGATTTCGGTCTGGACTTCGGTCTGGCATATGTACTAAGGTAGTTTATCATAGCTCGAAGTCCCTCGAGCAGACATATCAGCTCGCCCTTCATTATGAGCAGCATTTGAGATTCGCAAGAGCTGGTCGATGGGATTCTCACTTTGATCTCCGCAGTACAAGTCTTTCTCATACTGAGGTTTACGATGTCTACCACTATCCTGTCAGCCATAATAGAAGTAATTCTTGATGCGAATTGCTCTCACCTCAGTGAGGTGCTTAGCCCAGTGGGTGACCTATCTCTTATTTCTGACACGTCTCTTGTGACCCCGACTGAGAGTGAGCCTGAGCAACCTATTGAGTGCACAGTATTGTGTCCCTCACCCACAGCTCTTCCTCTGTCATGACCCAGGTTAGTTAGCACCTCAACCACAAACCCATTTCTTGACACCGCACCCACGGACCAATTCTTGAGTGTAGGTCTATGTCGCTCTCACATCATCGTTATGTTGAGTCACATCACGAGCGAGATCCCAGAGCCCGGTGTTGATCCCGTAGCGTCTATGTCATCCATTCACGGGGACACTACCCCTTACGATGGTACTTATCTGGAAGACCTTGGCTGTTAGTGAGAGTTCTATGACGAGCCCCCAGTTGAACCTCCTGATGATCCGCTACATCCTGGTGAGGAAGAGATTCGGGCAAGCACCACAGGTATGAGTATCAGCTTATTTACGCCTCTTTCATTATCATTCCTAACCTTGCCCCAGAGGATGGATATTGTGAGTATGCAATATTTAGGGCACTGCCTACATCGATGAGTTTTGGGGCGCACCACCTACTGACCCACCAAAAGAGCTCTTTCATTTCGTGGACACGCACCACACTCGAGAGTCACATCTTCTAGTCGGTGTACACGATTTTCATTTAGAAGTTCGTCTCATTCGCGATTGTAAAAAGAGCTAAATAAAAGGCCAATTTTATTGCTCCAAAAAGATAAATATTACAAAGGTATGTCCCCTTATTTATAAAAAAATGGGGGAGATAGGAGAATACAACAAACGATGTGTGACTAAATACAAGCTGCATGGGCTATGCGGTTTGACTTTGTCAAACCGCAAGACTATATAATGGAGAATACAACCCTGGGAAGCCACTGATTTTCAATTGAGGAAAGACCCGAGATCGCTACTGCGGGTTGGCACTAGACCGCTCCTGCAGATAACCACTAGACCGCTACTGCGGATAACCACCAGACCGCTGCTGTAGATAACCACCAGACCGCTGCAGGGGATAACCTCCAGACCGCTGCTGCGGATAACCTTCAGACCACTACTGCGGGAAGTATCCTTACAACGGAAGCGAGTAACCACCAGACCGCAACTGCATGTTACCAATAAGTCATAGCTGCGAGTTGCTCTCCGGACTGCAATACAAGAAGGCAGAACCTCCAGACCAGCTCGGCAGGACACAGGACGACAACAGCGGTTTGCCAAATCGTCATAACTAAACCGCAGATCTATCAAGCTGCCAGGACTGCTACCAAACAAACCACAACCTTTGTTCACTAAGCCAACCCGCAAGATCACAGAAACTAGTAGACCACTGCGACTAGAGGACAGACCGTCCGGTCTCCTCAAGTTTCAATACTCCCCCTCAAGTTGGAGTATATATGTCAACCATGTCCAACTTGCTTCAAACTTTCAAAAAAGGAGTAACTGGTTTGGTGAAGAAATCAGCTAGCTCTTTATCAGAGGTAATAAACGGTGCACAGATTTAAATCTTCAATATCTCCTCTCTGATAAAGTGGCAATCCACTTCAATATGCTTCGTCCTCTCATGAAAGACTGAATTCCTCGAAATATATATGGTCGTCTTATTGTCACAGAACATTGGTAAGAGATGATCATAAACCTCTCCTAAATCAAGCATAAGTGTTCGTAACCACTTCAGCTCACAAGTAGTTAGAGTCATGCTTCTATATTCGGCTTCCGCACTTGACCTGCAAACTACAGCTCGTTTTTGCTCTTCCAGCTGACCAAATTCCCTCCAACAAAGGTATAGAAACCATACGTAGACTTCCTATTTTCCTTAGCATCTGCATAGCTAGCATCAGAATATGCATCAATCTCCAAATGTACCCTTTTCTGAAATAAAAGGCCTTTTTTCTGGAGCACATTTCACATATTTTAGGATATTTATACCTGATTGCTTACGAGCTTGCATTAATTGTCTCACTCTTCCTACTTCATAACAAATATTCGGTCTTATGATTGTCAAATAAATGAGTTTCCCCACAAGCCGTCTGTATCTGGTGACATCTTCAAGAAAAGGTGAATTGTAACTCTATCACTTGTCATCTCTAACAGTCATTGGAGACCGAGCAAGTTTAGCCTCAAGAAGACCTGTCTCTTTTAATAGATTCAAAGCATACTTCCGCTGTAAAAGAACTATTGAACCGGGCTTTTGGGATATGTCAATCTAAAAAAAGTATTTGGGAGACCTCGTATCTTTGGTAACAAAATATTGAAGAATATGATTCTTTGTCATATCAACACTCTTTCCATCATCCCTTGTAAGAAGAATTTCATTCACATAAACCGCAAGAACAACAAGACCAGCCGAGGTTTTGCGAATGAATAAAGAGTGATCTGCAGCACTCCAAGTGAACCCAATAACAAAAATAATTTCATTGAACTTTTCAAAACAATCTCTCAGACTTTGCTTAAGACCATAGATAGCCTTCCGTAGTTTACATATCTGAGACTCCCCCTGAGCAACATACCCAGGAAGTTGCTCTATATAGACTGTCTCCTGCAAATCACCATAAAGATAGGTATTCTTCACATCCAGCATAGACATCTCTCAGTCCTTGTTGACGGCTACAGAAAAAAAAACACGGATTGTAGTAATCCAGGCAACATGAGAGAACATATCAAAGAAATTCACACCATATGTCTGTGTAAAACCTTTGGCAATAAGTTGAGCCTTATAACGGTCAATAGTACCATCAGGAAAAAACTTGATCACAAAGACCCAGCGATAGTCAACCACATCAGCTCCATGAGGGGTAGAAACAAGAGTCCAAGTGCCCCGTTCTGTGAGAGTATTCACATCCTCATCCATAGCAGCTTTCCAATGAGGAATAGCGAGAGCTTCTTGATAGGTGGCCGGAACGACATTGACTGATAGAGCGAGACCAAACTTTTGCAAGAAGGAGACAGCCACGCATAAGAAACCACATCCGGAATAGGATGTTGAGAGGAAGTGTGAGCACCTTTCCAATGGGCAATGCGAAAATCAAGATCGGACATGTCTACTGTATCAGACCCATCCAAAGGAAAGATTGCTGGCCCAGGAATTGACGGCAGCGACTCATCCGAAAAATCAGAGATATATGGAGAAAAAGGAAGGACAGGCTTAGGAAGAGGTGTCGAAACAATAGGAAAATAAGAAAAACCATCAGCTAGTGAAAGAATAGAAGTAGGAGAAAAGAACGGAGCAAACTAAAAAAAAGTGACGTTCGTGAAAACATATTGTTTCCAAAAATAGGATCATAACACCTATAGTCTTTTTATGTCGGACAATAGCCCAGAAAAATGCACTTTATTGAATGAGGAGAGAGTTTGTCACGACCAGAAGAAGGAGAGTGGATAAACGCGGTGCATCTAAAGACACGAGGAGGTAAAGGAAACGGATTTGCATCAAAATACAGAACAGAGAATGGGGTTTTGTCGTTGAGAACTGAAGACGGAACTCGGTTGATGAGGAAACAGGAAAGAAGAACAGTATGACCCCAATAGGACCGAGGAACATGCATATGAGTGAGAATGCTACGAGCCACATCCAGGAGATGTTAGTTCTTGCATTCAGCAACGTCATTCTGTTGAGAGGTGTAAGGACAACTAGTTTGATATACAATGTCATAATGCATGCAAAATAATATAAACTGATGACTTAGATACTGATAGTTATACTTTCAAGACCACCTAAACACCTAGAGGGGGGGTGAATAGGTTCTAATGCTTGTTTTAACTTAAGGCAGAATATAAGTACTGACTATAAGAGAATTCAGCAAACACTGCAGCAAATACAACACAGCAATCACAAATATGCACACACCACAGATTGCACACAGATTTATAGTGGTTCCCCAAGGTCTGGGTACATCCACTTTCCCCCTTCACCTATCTAGTAGTGTGCTAGATTCGACCTAACTTCCTTCTTTATCTCAGATCCTCAGATCCTACAACTCAGAACCCTAAAAGGTTCCTACAGCTCAGGCTAGCCAGCCCTACCTCAGCCTTGCCACAAGACCTACAACTCAGAGAAAACTTTCTCCTACAACTCAGGCATAAACAACCCTACCACTCAGAGAATACCTCCCCTACACTCAGCCTTTATAATCTAGGCTTACAACTCAGATCTATACAAATAGATCCTACAGAATTGAAATTGAAGTTATATAATATCTTGCCCCTGTTGAGAGAGAAGGGACAAGACTGTTCTTGATCAGCTTCTCGAAAACCTGATGGATGAAATCAACTGGATCTTAGCTTTCTTCAAAGCTTCTTGAATCTGAACTTAAGAAACCTGTGATAGCTTCTTTCTTGTCTTCAAATGGTTGGATCTCTCTCTATCCACAACCCTTGATAATACTTCTGAATTCTTGGATGAATTCAACTTAGACAGATCCTGAGTGGTTGTACACGTCAGAATGTCTTCTTAGATCTTCTCACGAAGATCTTCTTCTGTGCCTTGCACTTTCTTGATTTGAGATCTTGTCTCGCAACAATGATCACTCAGTTTGTTTCTATGTATTTATTCTTCTTTCTCTTCTTCTAAATCTGTCTATTTATAGACTTCATCCTTGGTAACCGGCTGATCCGGTTTCTAACAAACTTCTGACTAGTCTGACAGCTTCTGTCAACCTGTTGTAACTCACAGCTGTCAAGTCTTCAAACAGATCTTGTGCCTTTGTCTTTGTCAGCAAAGCGTCGAGACTGTCTGTTAGAAAGTGTCAAGACCATCTGTCAATATATGTCGACATAAGTGACTTAGGTGTCGACACAGCCTTTGATGATGTCGACATGTCTGCCTTTATGTCAACTCAACTTCTAGATACTGTATCTTGAGAATGTGTCGACACAGAGTATTTGTGTCGACACAAACACTTCATCATTCTCCAGCAACTAACTTGGTCTAGACTTTGCAGTGTGTTGACACAAGTCCTGTGTGTCGACACAGTTGATGTAGACTCTACCTCTGTATGTCGACTCAGTCTTCTGGTGTCGACACACGTGTTGTCGACTAGCAATCCTGTGTGTCGACACAGCCTCCCAGTGTTGACACAGTTGATGTCGACTAAACTTCTGTGTGTCGACACTGCTTCCCGGTGTCGACACAGTTGTTGTTGACTCTTTTTCTCTATGTCGACACAGCCTTCTTCAAGTGTCGACACAATCTTTCTGAAGTGTCGACACAGCTTCTTCTGGTGTCGACACATGGACTTAGAATAATTTTCATGTATTTTAGTACATTCTTCACCTGCACATATCAACTCAAAATAACATCAAATACACCTTGATGTATATCATTGAGCTAAGTTAGGCTTCTACAAATCAGGTACACATTTTCCAATGTACCCACCAGATACTCATTAGCATTATCAGTGCAAAGTATCTTAATAGGGACATCAAACTGTGTACGGATCTCAATATAGAATGCAGTGAAAATGGAAAAAAGTTCAGAACGTTCTTATAATAGATACAACCATGTACATCTAGAAAAGTCATCAATAAAAGTAACAAAATAGAAACTACCAACACCAATAGTCTGGATACATCGAGAGAATTCTGATCCCTATTCATTGGGAGATGAATTATTCCAAACCGGGGAGATTGATTTGGAGCAGAGACGAGGACCTGCAGTGGAGGAGAGTTTTGGGCCCGTTCGGGGTCAATTGCCGACTTTCCATATATGGTGTGCCCGGATCGACGACCGGACTCCGCAGAAGCGTCCAAATTCGCGTTGCGAATCGATTTCATATATTAGTTTGTTATGTTTGCATTTTTTGGTGTATTTGGGTGTCTCCACCTCCAGCCAATCATAGTCGTCAATGATGGGATGTCATAGCCTCCTTTTTTATATAAATAGTTCATGTAGGGGCTGATTGTTGGCATTGCAAAATTTGGAGAAAGCTTTTCCCGGATTCTCGCGATCCCGCCACGGTGCCGACTCGGTGGAACCCTAGGTGATGACTCCTAGGTTGGTATGTCCCTCCCCAAGCATTCTCCTATCCCTAGCTCTCTTTTCCCCCTCCTAAACCATCACCCGCAGTCTCTATTGGTGATTCCAGCAGTTCAATCCTCCCAACGTCGGCGGATGTTTCTGCTACGTGTAATAAAGTTGATTTTACTGTTCATACTTATAACCATTGCACACTTCTAGTTTCGTGAAGTGAATATCGGTAATTTCAGCCTCCCTGCTTAAGAGTCGCCTCCCCAAGCCCTTCCAGCAAGCCTCCAGGCCACCCCCTATCCCCTCTGCCACCCCCGCCGCCTCCTAAACCCCTCCATGCACCGCCATCCTCCCCCTCTATTTTCCCGCAGCTGACCCAAATTCAAGTCGCCTGTTTCTTCTTCCCACAGCCACATCTCTGGTGGAAACCCTTCTGTTAGCCCTCCCTTTTCCGGAACATCCCAGATCTAGAAATTTCAGCCCGAATCCGAACTCAAATTGTCGGAACTACCCTTTCCCGCCCGGATCTATCCATACATGGTCGGATTTATCCATTTTCGGTTTGATTCTACCTTCCACCATCGAGGACAGTCACCTGCATCGTTTTTCATGCCTCTGGTTCCTCCTCAGATCGTCGTACACGCATTTCCGGCTTGGATTTTTCAGTGTCTTGGTCAACCCACTACTTGGTGAGTATTCGTTGTACTGGATTATTATTTTCAACATATTTATATTAGATCGAATCTTATTTGCTTTGGATTTCTTGTATGGTAATTGTTAGTTTGGATAAATATTGTGATTTGCAAGGTTCATTCACCGCGCGCTCTCGTTTTGGCCCTCTACACGGAGGAAAGCCTAAGCTTGTTTTTGCCATAATAAAATATTTTGTCTTACTTTGAATTATTTGCGTGGGATGTTAATGTTTATTATCTAATTTGTGATTAATCCGTCGGGCATTGCATGACATGTAGGATTATATTACCGATTTTCCGCCGCCTATAGATTTGTTCTACATCAGGAGGAATTCTCGATCATTGAAAAGATCCAGCGATTCGGGCTCACGGCCAAAATCCATGAGTTTTCAGCTATATTTGTGCTCTCAATCGGCAAAAGTCAGACCGGGGATATGCACAGTGTGATTTCCACCCAACCAAACATGGCATGGGCATCTCATCATTCAAAGTCAAATCTTGTATATCAAATACATGATGAATACTAAAATTCCTAACTATTCAAGCTCCTAAAAATAAGACCTAATCTCTTCCAAGACAATGTATAGACTTATTTTCATATCACTCGAATTAATAGCAATTGCCAAGGGTGACCTCACAGGTCGAATCTGACTCATCAATCATCAATCATTCGCATTCTTTTAATATTAGCTCACACCATTTTAGAATATTTCATTATTGAATATAACTTTGTATTGGGATAAGACATACAAATCATGCAAAAAAAATGCAGATGATATAAAACAGACTACATTGTGACTGTGATACTTTAAATGCCACTCAAAAAGGTCACATCGGTAGGAGGCTGATCTAACTGATAGACAAATTCAGCGCAAATACGATAATTATCAAATAATCAATCGAGGCATCAACAATAAGATACAACTTTATGGCGTGTCGAATGCCTCCTAAAGGAGGTCACTTATCAGGAGGTGTGGTATAAGAATATTCATTCCAAGTGTGACGAGTATAGGTTACCGAAAGATTGGGAGTGCCCGCAAGTGTTAAGTTAGGCAGCCACTATAGCTCGCCACTTGATGTAGGCCGAAAATGTGAATTTCAATATTAAATAAATTTTGTAATCATATTCAATTACATTGGAGTCAATGGATAAATATACAGAGAAAAAATATCTAGGTTTTCATATGATGCAGGCAAAAGGTTTAACATTTCGACTAAGCTCCGTTTGGGGGGACTTATTTTAACCGGACAAGCGGTTACGACCGCATGAACCGGACATTTTCATAACCGCTTGACCGGTGAAAATAAGCCCCCCCCCCCAAACGGAGAGTTAATCAACAAAATATAAACCATCTACATGAAAAGGTTAGGAGAGGTAATATTTCCATATCTTGTGTCGAGAAATAGAAAAGGGAATTAGAGGAAGGTTGGGGAAGTCTGAAAAACTGAGGACGATGGTCGGAGGTTGTAAATGGTGTGGGGTGGTCGGACAATTTTGAGGGCTAGACAGAGATGAGGAGTTTGTAGGGCAAAAAACGGACTCCACTTTAAGTCCCTACTAGAGACTTCACCTACAACGCGATCATCGTGAAGTTCTATTTGGTATCTAATACAATAGTGTAACCTGTTACGGTAACATGATATAGTATGGAAATAATCCAGGGAGACGTAATGCTTTCTAAGATGTGTTTTGAACTCAACTCATGTAGTGATGGTAGGCATCCCATGATTAGACATCATGCATTTTAGTTGACTCCACTAAACTAATGCGGGTTCCTTTAGTCTAAGTGTCATGTACTTCACTTGCCTATTCAAGGGCGTTTACTTCCAAATCATGAAATGCTCCGTAAGATCGCACCAATCTAAACATACTTAGGCTCTAGACGTCGCTCAAAGTCGCATACGTCTAACCTGGATTTGGTGTTCCAACGGGGTAAGTTACGGAGCAAAGAGTTTGGGTGTGCAGACTTTGGATGTCTAGGGTTATGGTTTTACTCAGACACAATGTTAGGTGTTCTTCTTAAGTGTACAATGGACTCAATATTGGTGATCGTGGTGTGCATCTCCCATATTGACAGTGATGTCCTCAATCAGTTTTGAAAGATAAGGGTTGTTAATCACCAAGATGGGGAGTGAATAGGTGTTTCACTGATTTTAGGCTTTCTTGGATTTTATTTGGCAAGGCACAACAGAAAAAGGAATCAGCACAAACAAAACACAGTCACAACACAGGACACCATGATGTACAGTGGTTCCTCAACTATGGGTACATCCACTTTCCCCCTTCTAGCAGAGTGTTAGCTTAGGTCAACTTCTCCAAACTATTCTCAAATCAAAATATCTTACAACTCAGCCACAACAGCCCCCTACCTCAGACCTTCAACCGGCGGCACCGACGCCAACCGGCGGCGTCTCTCTAATGATCCCATACACGGTGCGTTCGTCGCCAACCGGAGGCACCGGTCAGCCCTTCCAGGGCTGGACGTCTCTCTCTCCCTCTCCTCAACCGCCCGATAGAGGGCGGCCTCGCCGTGGCCGGCCCTCGCGAAGGCCGACCAAGGCCCCCCATTTTCGAGCGGCCTCAGCGGAGGCGGCCCCCGCGAAGGCCGGCTGAGGCCGCACATTCCCGGGCGGCCTCGCCGTGGCCAACCCCCGCAAAGTCAGGCCAAGGCCGCCCGAAACTAGGCGGCCTCGTCGCGGCTGTCCCTCCTGAGCGTCGGCCAAGGCCGCTCGTTTTTGGGCGTCCTCGCCAAGGCCGGCACTGCGAGGGCCGGCCAAGGAAACCCGTTTCCGGGTGGCCATGCCGCGGACGACCACCGCAAGGGCAGGCAAACACCTCCGAGATCTGGGCGGCCTCGCCGCGCCCGGCCTCCGCAAGGGCCATCCAAGGACACTTGGATCCAGGCGGCCTCAGCCGGCCCACGCGAGGGCCCACTGGGGACGCCGGTTCCTGGGAGACCTCCCAACGGGCGACCCCTGCAAGGGCCGATCAAGGCCGCCTGGATCCAGGAAGCCTCGCCACGGCCGGCCCCCGCTAGGGCCGGCCAAGGCCGCCCGTTTCCGGGCGGCTTCGCAGCGGCTGACACCCATGAGAGCCGTCAAGGCTCCCTATTTTCGAGCGGCCTTGCTGCGGCCGGCCCCCGCAAGGGCCAGACAAGATCCGGGTGGCCTCGCCGCAACCGGCCCCTATAAGGGCCGACCAAGGCTACACGGATTTGGAAAGCCTCATTGTGGCCGGCCCCCGTGAGGGCCGAGTGAGACCGCCCGCCCCGGGCGGCCTCTCGATGGTCGGCTTCCCCTCCCGGCCACCCGCCGTGCATGGTAGGGGCGACCTCGACTCTTGTCGTCGTCGTCGGGCCGCCGTTCTTTGTGGACTGGCTCTCCTTCGGCCCAGGGGTAGGATCGTCATTTTACTCAAATTTGAGTGCTCATATTGGTAGGTCTAGTAGTTATTAGGCAAAATTACCGGACCGTGCTCGCGGAAATCTATAAATAGACTGGTTTTTTACTTCATAAGGGTCTTTTTCCGGTTCAGGAAATCCTTTAACTCCCACTCTACTTTCTCTCTTCTCTCCTTTCTCCCTACATGATCACTGCCTAAGGACGCTCCCGCAAGACTCCGCCAAGGCTGAGAAAGCGGGACAAAGTTAGCCAAGAGGGAAGCTGAACGCGGAACGCACAATCACTCCTGGACAACCCCTAAAGTTGTCGGCCACTGACAAGAAAGGGAAGACGCAACGACTCGAACCGTTCCCGACAGCACGTCAAGATCACTCAGAAGACCTGCAGTGTCTGACGTTCATCCTGCTCCCATCTCAATAAGTGTAACGAGGAGCATCCTATCGCCCTCGCTCTCCCCCAAGAGGCCCTATAAACAACTCTCATATAGTGGAAGCTAGGTCGGCACTGTACCGACTGTGTGTTTTTTCACCCTGATTGGGGATTTTTCATATCATCAAGTATTCATCTCACCACCTAGTGGATCTGAAAGTGAAGGGATAGATACTACTCTAGAGGGGGGGTGAATAGAGTAATCAAATTTTGCACAATACAAAACTTAACTGTCTACCCAACTCCCTTGGAGTGAAGTGCGGAATGAAGAGATTATAGATTTTGATTTAACCTTAAAGCCTAACACAAGTGATGTGCAAACACAAGCTAACTGTAATTACAGTTAAAGCTTGGAAAACCTAAACAGCAACTAGCAACCTAGTTATATCTATTCACAGCCACAGTACATGAATTAAACAATTGAATCCAGACGACACAAGGAGATTTATAGTGGTTCCCCAAACAACTTGGGTACGTCCACTCTTCTACCCACACGGTAGGAATCCACTCAGGTTTTTGATCAGGTGCCCTGCCACCAACAGAATCTGATTCAGGTAGATTCAGAAACCCTTTAGACTTTTGATCAGGTGTCTAAAAACCAAGCACAGGTTTTTGATCAGGTGCCCTGCCACCAAGGGATACTTTTGAAGGGAGTAATAACCCTGTACAGGAGGGGGAAGAAGGTTAAGATGTCTTCTCTATTTTACAATAGATTAGAGAAGCACAAAAAGCTTGCACTGAGCTAGAATGCTCTAAAGAATCAAGGCTCCCCCTGGCTCAAAGATGTCCAGGTGAAGTCTTGCTTCAGTGCAGAAACTCTTCAGAAAATTCTGAAGGAAAAGCTACAGGAAGAAAGTAAATAATAAAAAGAAAACAGTCTTCAAGCAGCAATCTTCTTCTTCTTCTTCTTCAAAGAAACTCTGAGTTGAACTTCCTGAAAGCAGGAGAACTCAGGTGAAGAAGAGATGAAGATCTTAACACTTCTCAGATAGATGGAGTTTGCTGAGAGCAGGAAGCTTGAGCTTGAAGAAGGCTTGAGTGCTTTTGAATATGTGCGTAACACTAGCTTCAATCCTTCTGCAAAGGGTTCTTTTTATATTAGCAGCAAGCAACGGCTCTCTTCCATTTGAATTCTTTGTCTTCTTGTGAGCCTTGAGACCTGGGCTGTAAATATCAAGAAGACAGAAATATCTCTGCAGCAATACATTCCATAAAAAGGAATAAATCTCTTTCTAAGAAGCTGCAGGTTTAAATCAAATAAACAGAGGACTAAATAAAGTCACATCAGAAATAAACTCTTTATAGCAAAGAAGAAGACTTTTCAGTCCAACGGCTATAAAGGGGTTGACAGCAGATAAAGTAATTTAAATAGACAGCTAATAAGACAAACAACTTTATCTTAAAAGATTTGAACTCAGGCAAATAGAATGAAGTAAATAATGCCTGGAAACTTTATCATACAGCTTGAAATAATGTGCCAGAAAATGTATTAAATTAATTAAATATAATAAATAAATACAAAATACAAAGGCAGGCAGAAAGCGTCGAACGACCTTCGGAGATCGTCGACCGACGCACGGAGATCGTCGATCTATCGGGCAGATAGTCGAACGATCCAGATAGTCGACCTATCGAAGAAGATAGTCGAACTACCCCGGGAGATAGTCGATCTATCAGAGCAGATAGTCGAACTACCAGATAGTCGATCTATCAGGACAGATAGTCGAACTATCAAGCGCACAGAGATAGTCGACCTATCAAGCAGATAGTCGACCTACCTCAGAAAACAGATAGTCGACCTATCAACAGATAGTCGACCTATCAGCGCAGAACAGATAGTCGACCTATCAACCGATAGTCGAACTACCAGCGCAGAACAGATAGTCGACCTATCAACAGATAGTCGAACTATCAGCGCAGACCAAGGCGTCGACCAACTGATAGACGATCGTCGATCAGTCGATAGACGATAGTCGAACGGCGTTCGACTATGGTCGAACGAAAAAACTACTTAACCAAATTCTCAATTTGGAAAAGCGAGGACTCTACAGCTAGACTCCTAACCATTGACCATAGATATTTCTTGAGTCAAGGAGCACAAAGGAGAGGACTGAACTCAAATCAAACTAGGGTACCAACAATCTCCCCCTATTTGAGTTAAGTCTCTCAGAAACTAAAACAGCTAGCAATAGAATACTAAAAATAATTTCAACAGATAGATAACAATAAATCTGGCAGATTATCAATCAGATAAATAAATATAACACAGCAGTTTAAATCAAACTATCAAGAATCTTTAGGGTCAGGTAATGGATCAGAAGAACTAGAGACAAAAGAAATTTTTCGAAGAGGGTCATCTGATTCCTTCTTTGACATCTTCAGATCCTGAGCTCCAAGAATCTTTAGCTCTGTAGCTCTGGGAACAACAGCTTCAGGATGTTTTTCCATGTACTTTGCTGGATCAAATATCTCAGGATTGACTTGGAATTTCTCAAATTCTTTCTTTCTATATGCTGACATTGTAGTAAAACCAGTTGTATCTTTACCTTCAGCTCTTGCTTTTCTTATTTGGGCTGCCCCTACAAGCTCTTGAAAGCGAGCCATCCTAAAATTAGGATCGAGCTCGGGATTTTCATATACGGGCTCTGGAGAAGCAGCAGCTATTATATCTAGATAAGACATTAGAGAACTTAGCAAAAGGAACTTGCTAGAAGGTTTTAAAACACTGTAAACTATTTACCTTTTGAAATACTTTTCTCAGATTGAACTGGAGAAGGAGGTGGGGAAAAAGTTGGTCTTTGGGCCACAACCTCCTTCATTGGTCTTTGAGATCCATAAGATGATTTGCTTTGAGAACTTTGATGACCTTGCCTTGGTTGGTGCTGAGCAGATGCAGATTTTCCATGGGCGGCAGATTGATTAGCAGGTAGATTCCCAGAGGCTCCTGCACCTGGAGGTGGAGGAGGACCTTTGGGAGTCCATCTGGAGACTGGACTGTCATACCTCTTAGTTCTCTTCCTTTCTTTTTGCTGATTTTTCGAGAACCACATCCAATGCTTAAAATCTTTAGATTTGGGGTCAATGCCCTTCAAAATGTAATACGGAGTGTCATTATCCTTATTTGGAGGTGGAGGAGGAGCTTTTCTCTTCTTAGCAGCAGATTTCTTTTTCTTTGAATTTTCAGACACATCTGAATCATCATCATCATCAGAATGGGATGATGGAGGGTTCTCATAGGGATCATAGGCTTCTGAGACAGCCTTTTCTTTAATCTTTGAAGCAGATTTCTCCCTTTATTCTTCTATGGCATCCAAAGCCAGAAGGGAGTCTAAATCTAAACCAGGAGAGTCATCCCAGATGGATGACTTCTCAAATTGCAAATCTTTCTCTTTTTCTTGTAAAGATTTTACTCTTAAGTCCCAAGCAGCCCTTGCTTGAATTTCTTCCAAACTTAAAACAGGAGAATCAACTTTGATTTCCTCTTGATTTTCATCCTCTTTATCATCTAAAAACACATCCAATTCTGGATCTAATTGAGTATCAGAATCACTTGGAGCAGCCACAGAAACAACTGCTATTTTCTGGGCAGTTAAATCTTCTTTAATAATATCTGTAGAATTACGAATACATGTCTGCTAAATAAGCTTGAATCATACCTTCAAGGTATTCACATACTATCAAATTAATAGATTCATCGACAAAACGAATGAAAGAATTACCTTCATATTTAACCATCTCCCAGCATTTTAGATAATTAGTTATGATTCCTTCCAGGAATCTGGCAATCATAGGAGAGGTTATATCTTCTAAGCATACTTTCACTGCAATTTCTGATAGCAGAATTCCATCTGATATTTCCTTCTCAGTCAAAACTGGAGCTAAAACTTGCTCAACTGGAGCAATCTCTTCCTCAGCTGGAGCTGTCTTTTCCTGATCAGTCATAACAACATCTGGAACTTCTTCTGGCTGGGCAGACAAGACTGAATCTTTCACAACTTGAGGAGAGGCAGGAAGGCCTGAGACATCTTCATTGAACATCTCCCCCTGCCTGATTTCAGTAGCTACTGAAACCAGGCCCCTAGAGGTAGATGGCTCAGCTGATTTGGAAATGGATTGGATGGAGGCAGTTAGACGGTCAATGGAGGCAGCAAGGGGAGCGATTGCCTCGTCAATCATGATTTTGATTGATGGGGTAATCAGTTCCACAATGCGCGAGATGATCTCAGGAGAGATTTCAACAGATGATGGATGAGAGGTTGATGGAGCTGCAGCAGATATGGTAGATGTGCTGGGATGAGAAATAATGGGGACTGGGGATCGAGCTGGAGATGCAGCAGGAGAATGAGCAGGGGATGGAGAATGAACTGGGGAATTAATGGGAGATGCATGAGGAGTAAGAATTCTCTCTGCTCCTAACAAATCGAAACTAGGAGCAGATATCCTAGCCAGATATGCAGGGAGAGGAGAGACTGGAGGGGAAGAAGAAACAACCGTAGTTATTTCAGGTGCAGCAGAAGAAGAAGGTCGTACCTCAGCTGAAGTTGATGGTACTTCAATTGAGGAAGACGGCAAAGCAGAGGAGGAGGAAGGGAGAGCTGAGCCAGCTTCACTAGGTTGAGGAGCGACTGAAACAGTCCTTGTGTCCTCAGATTGTGCTGGAGCAGACTTCACGAACGTCCTCTTCCACTTGGAGAACAGATGAGGGTCCATCTTCTTGCTGGCATTGATGGTTGTTGCGGCAGAACTCAGCAGCTGGGGGAATTTCTCCTTCAGAAAAATACCTATAACCCTTCCGAGGGTAACTTCCTTCTTTCCATTCTTCTTCCTGATCAAATCAAACAGAACAGCAGCCCAATCGATCCTTTTACGATTAACAATTGCACACATAAGTGCGAATTGTTGCCTTGTTATGTTATCATGGGCGGAGTGCTTGCCCAGAATCACCTTTCCAACTATCTCAGCGAGGAACTTGATCTTGAAGGGGAAGTTTACCTTGAGCAGCTTGGTGGGAATGCCCTCGGCATGTCCCAGCTCGACCAGCATCCTTCCGAACTCCTGAGCATCTTGCTCATAATCTTCATCACCAATAACTAAACCGAAAACATCAGAAAGAACGGCCGGAGTCAGGGTAGCTTCTACTCCGCCGATGGTACCGATCATCGCTTCGTCTGTGGAAGACGACGTGAAAGCCCATTCTTTTATTTCTGGAATATTAATCTTGATCCTTTCAGACATCAGCTTCTCTAGACCTTGATCTCTGCAAAGCTGGAGAACTTCCACTATCCCGGCATCGCAACTGCTGAAAGCTTCAAAATCTACACTGAAACCTGCATCGAACTTGACGACAGCTAGAACAGCTGGAGAAATCGCCATTGATCTGCTGGAGAAACGCGAGAAGGAGGAGGAAGACGAAGGAGACGGAGCAGCAGAAAATCGCAAGCGGGAAAGCAGAATGCGAAAGGGCACGCTCCGTCGACGATAAAACAACAGATCTTTTAACCTAGGTCGACTATCGGCTTTATATTGAACCGGATATAGTCGGTCTATTAAAAAGATCTTGACCCGATGGTCGAACGGTCGTTCGACGATCGGCTCAGAAGCAGAGTAGTCGGACAATCGTTCGACTATTTCTGGCTTCTCAAACAACAGGCTGTCGTCGTCCAGAGATCGACGATGAGCCCAAGCCGTTCGACGATGGTCGAACGTCGATCGACGATCTTCAAACAGATAAGCTATCATTAACCAGAGGTCGACGATAGGCTTAAGCCGTTCGACTATCTTCGAACGTCGTTCGACTATCTTCAAACAGACCTCAACATAGGCAGATATCGTCACACTTAGTCTCGTCCATTGATCATGCCTAGTTGGACTAAAAAGAACAGATGCTTCTGTTCATCTAAAGGCTTGGTGAATATATCACCTCTCTGAAACTCAGTGGATATGAACTCAAGACAGATCTTGTTCTTTTCCACACAATCTCTCAGGAAATGGTGCCTAATCTCAATGTGCTTCATTCTAGAGTGGTGCACTGGATTTTGTGCAATTGAGATAGCACTGGTACTATCACACATGATCTTGGTGTTCTTGTGTGAGTAACCATAATCCACAAGCTGGTTTTGAATCCACAGGATCTGTGAACAACAACTAGCAGCAGCTATATATTCAGCCTCTGCAGTTGAAGTTGAGACAGAAGCCTGCTTCTTACAGAACCAAGAAACCAATCTCTCTCCCAGGAACTGGCAAGTTCCTGAGGTGCTCTTCCTGTCAACTCTGCAACCAGCATAATCAGAATCAGAATATCCAATTAATTCAAACTCTGACTCAGCTGGGTACCAAAGTCCTAGATTTGGACATCCTTTCAGGTATCTCAGGATTCTCTTTAGAAGAATCAGATGAGATTCCTTGGGGTTGACCTGGAATCTAGCACAAAGGCATGTAGCAAACATTATATCTGGCCTACTTGCAGTTAGATATAATAGGGAACCAACAATGGCCCTATAATTCTTTTGATCAACTGGCTTGCCGTGATCATCAGAATCAATAACTACATTAGTAGCCATGGGTGTAGGCATTGCTGAAGCATCAGCCATCCCAAATTTCTTTACCAATTCCTTGGCATATTTGGATTGGGAGATGAAGATACCATCAGCATCTTGCTTAACTTGGAGACCAAGAAAGTAAGACAGCACACCCATGCTACCCATCTCAAACTTAGAGTGCATCAAGTTGGAAAACTTTTTGCAAAGTTTGGGATCAGTGGAGCCAAAGATAATATCATCTACATACACCTGAACTAACAGGATTGTGTCCTTGTGATGCTTAACGAAAAGGGTTCTATCAACTACTCCCCTAGTGAAGTTGTGCTCTAACAGGAAACTAGCTAAGGTCTCATACCAGGCCCTAGGAGCTTGCTTTAGTCCATAAAGAGCTTTTTGCAACTTAAAAACATGAGAAGGCTGAGTTGAAGAAACAAACCCTGGTGGTTGTTCAACAAACACCTCTTCCTTAAGCTCACCATTCAGGAATGCACTTTTGACATCCATTTGGAACACCTTAAACTTCATGTAGGCTGCATAGGCCAAGAAGATCCTTATTGCTTCTAGCCTTGCAACAGGAGCAAAGGTTTGGTCATAGTCTATACCTTCCTCCTGTCTGTAGCCCTGAGCTACAAGCCTAGCTTTATTCCTTACTATTATTCCATTTGCATCTAACTTGTTTCTATACACCCACTTGGTGCCTATGATCAGTTGGCCTTTAGGTCTTGGAACCAAAGTCCAAACTTTACATCTCTCAAACTGATTGAGCTCCTCTTGTATTGCAATGATCCAGTGGGAATCTAGCTCTGCATCTTTAAAGGTGAGGGGTTCAACCTGTGAGAGGAAACAAGCATGCATCACATCCTGTCTTAATTGATGTCTTGTTTGCACACCAGCTGATAAGTCTCCAATCACTTGAGATGTGGGATGATCTCTAAGTGTGACAATATCAGCAGGTGGGATGTGATCTTCAGCAACAGTTGGGATTAATTCCTCAGGAGGAATTTGATCTACTGTTGGTGGAACAGCAACAGCTTCAACAGCTTCAGCAATGTCTTCATCACTGTCTGATTCAGTGATCTGAAGAGTTGAAAGTTGAAGGATTTCTTGAGGGGCATCATGTACCTGCAAGGAACTGGAGGGAGGAGAATTTTCCTTCTCCTTGTAAAACATCTGATGCTCATCAAATGATACATGCACAGATTCTTCTATCTTACAGGTTGATTTGTTATAAACCCTATAAGCTTTGCTTACTTGGGAATATCCAAGCATGATTCCCATTGAAGCTTTTGCTTCAAACTTTCTAATATATTCTTTATTATTGTTATGAATATACACAATACAGCCAAAAATTCTAAAGTAATTAATTTTTGGTTTCTTTCCTTTAAGCAACTCATAAGGAGTTTTACACTTAAGTTTGTGTATCAGACTTCTATTCAAGACATAGTTGGCTGTACTAACAGCTTCTGCCCAATAGGATAGAGGCATGTTAGCATCTGCCAACAATGTGCTAGCGGCTTCAATTAGTGTTCTATTCTTCCTCTCAACTACCCCATTTTGTTGGGGAGTTCTAGGAGCTGAGAAGCTATGTTTGATACCTTCTCTCTCACAGAATTCTTGCATGAGAAGAGAGTCAAACTCAGTACCATGATCACTTCTGATCAAGGCCACATGAGTAGAGTACTCAGTCTGCACACAAAGTAGAAAGTCTGTAAGGGCTTTGAAGTTATCAGACTTAGTTCTCAAAAAGAAAACCCAACTGAACCTAGAGAAGTCATCTACAATTACTAAGGTGTAATACTTCCCTCCTAAACTCTGTACATTTATTGGGCCAAAAAGGTCCAAATGTAATAAATACAGGATTCTAGGAGAATCACTTTTATTTACAGATTTAAATGAGTTCTTGGTTTGCTTGCCTAGCTGACAAGCCTTGCATAGACTCTCCTTCTTGTAGGGGCAAGAAGGTAAGCCTCTAACAAGGTTGTGCTTAGATAACCTAGATATATTTTTCAGGTTTACATGACTAAGTCTTTTATGCCATAAAGAATTATTATTAAGGGTTAATTCATTAAACAGGCAGATTTCAGAATGAGGTGAATTAAAATCTACTAAATAAATATTGCCTATTCTATTACCTATTAAAACAACATCATTATTTAAAGTAATACTGCAAGAGGAGTTAGAAAAAGAAACCTGGTAGCCAGCATCACATAGCTGGCTAACTGAAATCAGATTATGCTTTAGTCCATTGACATAAGCAACTCTCTTGAATGTAACTGCTCCAATCGTGATCTTGCCATATCCTTCTGTTTGACCACAGCTGGAGTCTCCAAAGATAACCTTTGGGCCGAGCTTAGCTTTGTACTTTGACAGAAGCTCTTTGTTTCCTGTCATATGCTTAGAGCATCCACTATCCAAATACCACTTATTTTGAGTGATTGGATAGGCCTTCACCTGCATATCAATTATTTAGACAGAGTGGACCCAGGTAACCTTGGGTCCCTTGTTTTTCACATAAGAGAAACTGGAAATATAAGAGAATGCAGGCTGAGGGTGATAGCCTAGTGGGTGAGATCTCCTAGGTGGGATTCTCCATGCAGATGATGGGTCAACAAACCTAGGGTTTCTATTTTCATTTAGGTTTCTATGATACTGATTATGATTTTGAAAATCATATTGAAAACGTCGATCGACGTTCGACGATGGGCGCTCCGATCGTCGACCTTCGTTCGACCATGGAGCTTCCGATCGTCGAGCTTCGTTCGACGCTCTTTGCATTTCTTTGAAAAATTTCTTTCTCTTTTCTCTCTTAGCCTTATTTAATGTTTTATTTACAAGGTTTACTTGCTCAGTGTTCTTCTTTCCACTAGCTGAAATGAAGTTCACTGGAGTTGAAAGGTTATTTTTAAGCAAGACTGGGGGTTCACTGGGAGAAGCTCCTAAGCCTAGTTTATCATTACCTGACCTAGTGTTAGCCATGCTGGTAATTTCTAACAGCTTAAGGCTTCTACCATTAAGGGACTCTTCTAATCTCTTAGACTTAGCTAATTCTACTTTAAGAAATTTGATTTCTTCACTACAAGTAGTGAGTTCTTCCTTTAACCTAACATTTTCAGAGGCTATTGATTCAGAGTCAGCTAGCCTATTTCTAAGTTCTTTTATCTCTTTTTCTGAACTAATTAAATCTAAACATAGAGATTTAAAATCTAACTTAAACTCTTCTGAAGTAAAATCATAAGATGAAAGTACCTCATCTTCAGTAGGCATTTCTTCATCTGAGTCAGAACTCTCTGCAGCAGAGTGGTTGCTGCAGGCATCTATTGCCATGAGGCAAACTTCTTTTGCCTTCTTTTCTTCTTCATCCTCACTAGAGCTTGAGGATGAGGATTCTTCATCAGAATCACTCCAGGTTTCAGCAATGAAACCTCTCTCCTTCTTCTTGTTTTTGTAGGAGGATGGCTTGGAGTGCTTCCTGTGTTGTTCTTTATCTTTTCTCTTTTCTTTGTTTTTCTCCTCTGGACACTCTGGCAAGATGTGTCCAGGCTTCCTGCACCCATAACAAATAATTTCTTTAGTTGGAGTACGATCATACCTTGGCTTTTCTTCATACTTTGAAGATTTCTTCTGAACTCTTTTCTCCCATTTTGAGAAATCTCTTGGCAAACAATGCCATGAGCTCCTCATTTGATTGGCTGCCTTCTGAGGCTTCAGCAGCTTTAAGAGCTAGAGATTGCTCTTTTCTTGTTGGAGTGGGGGTCTTGGCTTCTGCTTCAGCTTCCCTTGTCTTCAGCACTTGCTCAAAAGATTTGAGCTTGCCGAGAAGGGCTTCAGTTGATATTTCATTGGTACTTCTGGCTTCTTTGATGGGCCAGATTCTTAGATCCCATGTGCTAGGGAAGCACATAAGAATCTTATCATTGACCTCTGTCAATGATATGTCCTTGTCCAGGGTCCTCAGCTCATTGATGATTGAGCTGAGCCTGGTGTACATCGCTTCAACTGATTCAGCATCAGTCTTCTTGAAGTTCTCGTACTGTGAGATAAGGTTGGACCTCCTGTCCTTCCTTTCATCAGCTGAACCAGCTACAATCTGGTTCAGTGTGTCCCACATGGCCTTTGCTGAAGAGCAATCAGCAACCTTCTGGAACACTTCATCAGACATAGTCTGAGCTAGTATGTTCATTGCTTTGGCATCAGCAATTTTGGCCTTCTTGTATTCATCATTATAGTCTGGAGGAGGCACTGCACTCATATCAGATGATGAGGCAGTGGCAGCAGCAGGTGCTCTTGGGGGACCTGACAAAATAGAAGCAAAAATACTCTCATCAATAGAGTTCATATAAAGTTTGATCCTTGCCTTCCAGATGCCAAACTTTGCTAAGTTGCATGCTGGAGGTCTGGTGCTTAAATAATCCTTAGACTGGGCCATGATAGTGAATATCTATAAACTCTTGGTATCTATCAGGATCTTGTGACTTAGGTGTTAGCCTATACAGTCAGTCAACCTCCCTCTGATACCAATTGAAAGTGAAGGGATAGATACTACTCTAGAGGGGGGGTGAATAGAGTAATCAAATTTTGCACAATACAAAACTTAACTGTCTACCCAACTCCCTTGGAGTGAAGTGCGGAATGAAGAGATTATAGATTTTGATTTAACCTTAAAGCCTAACACAAGTGATGTGCAAACACAAGCTAACTGTAATTACAGTTAAAGCTTGGAAAACCTAAACAGCAACTAGCAACCTAGTTATATCTATTCACAGCCACAGTACATGAATTAAACAATTGAATCCAGACGACACAAGGAGATTTATAGTGGTTCCCCAAACAACTTGGGTACGTCCACTCTTCTACCCACACGGTAGGAATCCACTCAGGTTTTTGATCAGGTGCCCTGCCACCAACAGAATCTGATTCAGGTAGATTCAGAAACCCTTTAGACTTTTGATCAGGTGTCTAAAAACCAAGCACAGGTTTTTGATCAGGTGCCCTGCCACCAAGGGATACTTTTGAAGGGAGTAATAACCCTGTACAGGAGGGGGAAGAAGGTTAAGATGTCTTCTCTATTTTACAATAGATTAGAGAAGCACAAAAAGCTTGCACTGAGCTAGAATGCTCTAAAGAATCAAGGCTCCCCCTGGCTCAAAGATGTCCAGGTGAAGTCTTGCTTCAGTGCAGAAACTCTTCAGAAAATTCTGAAGGAAAAGCTACAGGAAGAAAGTAAATAATAAAAAGAAAACAGTCTTCAAGCAGCAATCTTCTTCTTCTTCTTCTTCAAAGAAACTCTGAGTTGAACTTCCTGAAAGCAGGAGAACTCAGGTGAAGAAGAGATGAAGATCTTAACACTTCTCAGATAGATGGAGTTTGCTGAGAGCAGGAAGCTTGAGCTTGAAGAAGGCTTGAGTGCTTTTGAATATGTGTGTAACACTAGCTTCAATCCTTCTGCAAAGGGTTCTTTTTATATTAGCAGCAAGCAACGGCTCTCTTCCATTTGAATTCTTTGTCTTCTTGTGAGCCTTGAGACCTGGGCTGTAAATATCAAGAAGACAGAAATATCTCTGCAGCAATACATTCCATAAAAAGGAATAAATCTCTTTTTAAGAAGCTGCAGGTTTAAATCAAATAAACAGAGGACTAAATAAAGTCACATCAGAAATAAACTCTTTATAGCAAAGAAGAAGACTTTTCAGTCCAACGGCTATAAAGGGGTTGACAGCAGATAAAGTAATTTAAATAGACAGCTAATAAGACAAACAACTTTATCTTAAAAGATTTGAACTCAGGCAAATAGAATGAAGTAAATAATGCCTGGAAACTTTATCATACAGCTTGAAATAATGTACCAGAAAATGTATTAAATTAATTAAATAAAATAAATAAATATAAAATACAAAGGCAGGCAGAAAGCGTCGAACGACCTTCGGAGATCGTCGACCGACGCACGGAGATCGTCGATCTATCGGGCAGATAGTCGAACGATCCAGATAGTCGACCTATCGAAGAAGATAGTCGAACTACCCCGGGAGATAGTCGATCTATCAGAGCAGATAGTCGAACTACCAGATAGTCGATCTATCAGGACAGATAGTCGAACTATCAAGCGCACAGAGATAGTCGACCTATCAAGCAGATAGTCGACCTACCTCAGAAAACAGATAGTCGACCTATCAACAGATAGTCGACCTATCAGCGCAGAACAGATAGTCGACCTATCAACCGATAGTCGAACTACCAGCGCAGAACAGATAGTCGACCTATCAACAGATAGTCGAACTATCAGCGCAGACCAAGGCGTCGACCAACTGATAGACGATCGTCGATCAGTCGATAGACGATAGTCGAACGGCGTTCGACTATGGTCGAACGAAAAAACTACTTAACCAAATTCTCAATTTGGAAAAGCGAGGACTCTACAGCTAGACTCCTAACCATTGACCATAGATATTTCTTGAGTCAAGGAGCACAAAGGAGAGGACTGAACTCAAATCAAACTAGGGTACCAACAGGATCTTTGACTATTTGAACGCTTAACCGCTTTGTAGGCTAGGATGGCTCGGTAAGCCCGATATATCAAGAGCTACGAGCGGACCGCAACAGTTTGACGTCGTCTGTAGGAACGTGGTTCCCAGGAGCTCCAAGGAGGAACAAAAGATAACACATCATGTACCGTTGTACCAGAAAAAGATGGTTTTGGCAGAGAGGAGCACTCACACGACTCGAGGGTCAGCCCACTGGAAGCATGTCGATCTTGGCCAATTTCACTCCCTTGTCAACGCGTCGCGGGAAGAGGAGGATATTGTCGCACCAAATGTTGCACTCGCTAGAAGAGTCTCCTGCATGGAAGAACACCATATAGAAGTGCGTGCCCTCCTCAGAGGCATGACAGCTGCCCAGGATCCCGTAGGAATACCAGTACCTGAGAATATACATGTTGGGTTTCTCTATGAGGAGGGCACAACACTTGTGCACGCAGCGGAAGTAATAAAAATCAGGAACAACCCAAAGAGATTGGGATCGGGCCATGAATGTTGAATCAAGAAGTTAGCAAACAACTAGGTAAAAGTTACCTTAGCGGCGGTGAGTCACAACTCAACGGAGATGCTCCAAGCTTTGAGTCCTTGTCGGTGGCGAGTTTCACGTAAAATAACGTCTACGTCTCTGCAGAAATCCACACGAGCGGGAGAACACCGAGCTTTTCGTCGCACGAAAGATCGGGAAGGAGATCGTCTGCACCTTGCACTTCCACGGACTGCTAATTCCACGCCAGGAATAGCAACACCGACGACTATCGCCGGAAAGTAGGTCGGCGGAGCGAACGATCGGCAAAAGCAGAACTCTTCCGTCCGGTGGGGTACGGGATGCGGCGGATCGGCATGGCGGAATGCTTCCGTCGGGTTCTATCCGGCCGCAGGAGAAAAGCACGCATTCACATATCCTCCCAAAACCCTAAGTCCTTATTTATACCAAAGGTATAAACAGACCTAAAATAATCGCTATCCGCAGACCACACAGCATAGGGTATCAGAGTCATTCGCCGGGAATGAACTCCAGGTTCGGCGAGAATCAGATCCGGATTCGGCGAGAATCAGCAGACAGATTCGGCGAGAATCATCTGTTGATTCATCGAGAATCGAGGATAGATTCGTCGAGTATCACCAATTGCCGGGAATCAAACATTTCGATTCTCGACGAATTCGTCGAGAGTCGTCGAGTCATACTCGATGATTCTCGACGAACTCATCGAGAGTCGTCGAGTCATACTCGACGATTCTCTACGAATCTCCTTGACAACATTTGCTTGACCCCCCCCCCCCCCCCAATTCTGTATGGTGATTGGTAACCCTTACCAACACAGTAAATCTTCTAATTTCTCCACATGCTCTTATGTGCGACCCTGCAGGCTCATATCGCGTTGGCAGTGAGATTACATGTTTGATCACTTCTAGATCACCATGGTAACTCCAACAGTCTCCCACTTGATCTTGAAAGTATCAAACCAAAAACCTCACAAACAATGAGCGGCATCTAGCAATGCATCATTGCTACCCAAGCAATAAGTGTTCATAACTCATAAGCCTTTATGAACAATGTCCCAGCGTTGTCTTTGTCCCTTTGTCCCTTACATCCGGAAAGAACTAGAGGCATGGACCGTGTCACCCTCATAATAGCTCAATCCAAGTTTCTTGATCTAGAACGGACTTCCAGAGAATGGTGAGTCCAATATCACATATTGACTCAACCAAGCATGGCCATGTATTTCTCAGTCCAGTTCCATCAAGGGGCCCATGGATGCAACTCCTATCATATAGGAGGACAAATCCCATATCTGCTCGCACACAAACACCCAAATGATTCGTAACGTGCCCAACAACCACCCTTATCATCAACCTTTCTCAAGGAAGACTTTAGATGGCATCAAAGAACGCTCTTCCTCACTTGATGAATGATGTGACTTCAGGTCAAAGGACTACAACACCATTGTCAATTGAGACCTACTCGTGACACGTTTAGATAACAATCCACAGAGTAGTCTCAGGTTTGGTCTGTCTAGTACAACTTGTTCATTAACAAGTACCACGTGATGACTTGATATCACTATATCATGACCTATGAGAACTGATCATCAGTCAACACACGTGCTAGTCTTAATGTATCATCATCACCCTTAGTTTCTATGATGATACTACGACCAGGGACCTTTTAAGAATGAAGCTTCAAATAAATCATAGGCTCTCACATTCAAGTCACGTACTTGATGTCCTATGGAAGCAAACATTCTAGGGTATTTATTATGTTAATATTTAACTATCGCATAGAGAAACCATAATAAAAGAACATGACATTAATTGTAAAAGAAAAATCTAGGTACACAATTCATCATATGAATAAATAACAAATAGATAACAGAATATATGTTTACATGCAACCCACAAGACTCTCATTAGAGTTGATCATTTAGGTATCGTATACCCATTGATCTAGTATGACCATCATGCTTTCTCTGCACGAGAGGCTTTGTCAGTGGATCCGCAATATTCTCCTCAGTCGGCACTCTGCAAATGTTCACATCTCCTCGTTCGACAATCTCACGAATAAGATGGAACCACCGAAATATGTGCTTCGACGCCGCCGCCTTCTCGCTCTCCGTCCTTCACCGTCGTTCATCTCAATGGCCCGGTAGTTCAAAATCAGCGTCGGCAGTGAGCTAGTAGTAGCAGGGATAGCAAAGCTTTCAGAGGATTTCAGAAATCTTCTTCTTCTCCTGGACACAGCAGGTTTGACATTCGTTCTATCAGAACCTTGTAAGATTTTATTTCCTGTGGTAGAAGAGTTCTTTAGAAATGTTAAGATAAGGAGAAATGGCACTGTCCTGAAGTCCAAAGTCAAGGGCATTAAAATTAAGTTGAGCCTGACCATAGTGTCCAGACTTCTCAGATTACCTCATGTAGATGATGAAGATGAAATAATAGAAGTTGATAATGACAGAACCTATCATTTCTATGGAGTTCCAGATGACATTACTTCTCTTAGGAGGACTTCTCTAAATGATGTTAATAAACTTTTAGTAGACATTATTTGCAAAATTCTGTGGTGCAGAACAGGGTCAATAGGGTTTATTACAAATGACTTCTTCAATGTCATGGCTGCCATAGTCTGTAGGAAAAGATTTCCTTATGGTTTGATGATTTTTGACTTGATTAGAGACAGCATAAGAGAACAAAAATTTGCTAGGATAATCTCCCTGATGTTGCATGAGATTGATCCAACTGTCTTCAAGACTTCTAAAGGCACTCCAATCCATCACCTGAAGAAGATCTCCCTAGCCTCCATTCATAGATGAGAGTTAAAGCTTAAGAATCCAAAGCATCTTGCTAAAGAGCTTGCAGCCCCTGCTAAAGAGGTCAGGACTCCATCTCCCTCCTCTCATCATGTTGCTGAACTATCTGGTGCAATAACTGAGGGGGAGACTGCAGCCTCAGTTCCAGATGTCAGACTTCCTTCTCCTCCTCCTCCAGCTAGATCTCCAGTTAGCAGTACAATCAGAAGTACAACCAGATCACTAGCAAGTTCACCCATCAGAACCCCCATCAGAAGCCCAGTAAGATATCCAACCAAGTCCCCAGAGGCAGACATTTCATATAATAAAATCTCAGATGAGCAAGTGCAAGAAACCCTCAAATCTACTGCAGCAGATATAGAAAGTATGATAAAAGAGCTTACCTCAGATTAACCTCTTCCTTCTTTACATAAGGAAACTATTGAAGAGCCATCAAAGGATCCTTCTCCAGCTCCCTCTCCATCTCCAGTTCCATCTCCATCACCAGCACATACTCTATCTCCATTACCATCACCCAAGTCTCAAACTGCTTAATCCCCATCTGCTAAGAAAGATCTACCAGATACCATTCTTCTTTCTGATGAAGATAGAATTTATCCAGAGCCTGTTGAAGCTCCTTTAAGGAAACTTGACTTCTCCATGCCCACTTTCCTTGATGAAGAAGGAGATGCAGTCACTCATACTGTCAGAGCTAAAAGTTCTGTAGTGATTGATGAGATTCCTCCTGGACTGCACCTCCTGCTGCTGCTGCTGCTGCCCCTATCAATTCAGATATTCTCAGTAAGCTTGAAGTCATGTTGGCATAACAAAGGAAATATTTTGATGAA
This sequence comes from Platanthera zijinensis, assembly GCA_039513925.1. Lineage (NCBI taxonomy): Eukaryota > Viridiplantae > Streptophyta > Magnoliopsida > Asparagales > Orchidaceae > Platanthera > Platanthera zijinensis. The sequence continues at coordinate 141,903,368 of CM077089.1, forward strand.
TCTCTTAAAGTGGTTCAAGACAAAGTCACTGCTCTAGAAAAAGAGATGAGCAAAAGATTTGCAGAAATCCAACACAACACAGACTCCCTCAAAGAATTGTTTCAGATTGGTGGAAAAGCTATAGACCACATCATTACTAGTGTTGGTCAGGTAATGGAACAATCTGTAACTCTTGCTAACAACCAGATCCAGGTAGATAAGAAAGCCCAAGAACATGTTATGAAAATCTATGAAGAAGTGGGAACCTTCAAGGAAGATGCCATAGAAAAGCTATGTGTAGAATTCAGAAAGGGGGAGAGCCTGGTGAAAGAACATGTGGAAAAACTTGTGGATAAGTTTACTGCTGCTGCAAACACGGTTTGGTCTGACAAGATAAGTGAAATCAATAAGAATGTTTTAGAGCAAATTCAATCTGTGAAATTTCATACCTATGACACTTCAGTCTGGATGCATAACCAAATATTCCCTGAATATCAGAGGTATCCTAATATCATTCCTCATAACCTGAATCCTCTTGCTGAAGGACAATCCAGTCAGATGCCAGCTCATATGCAACAACCTCAGATGCCCTGCTTTTCTCCAAGGCCAGAAGATCAGAATGCTCCTCCTGCTTCTTATGACCAAGTATGGGATGATATTATTCCTCAAGGTTTACCTGAGATCAACACCTCCAAGAAAAGGAAGTATGGGGAAGGCCCCTCAGCCAGCAAAAGTGTTCCTAAGTCAGATTTTGAGAAAAGAAAGGCATAAGAATTTGCTGAAGTCTGGAGTCCTACTTCCAAAGCATTAATTCTTGATACTCTCAAGTTAGTAATGGACTATAATGAAAATAGGAATCTCCACTACAGCTTCTCTAAGTGACTTTTTGAGAAGTCCATGACTAAAAGAAGGATATATGACAGAGAGTATGACAAGAATAATCCCAAGGCTCCTCCAAAACCTCCAAGATACTACCCAAAGTCTTTCAGCTACCAGATGAGACAACAGGAGAAGCATGACAGACAGCATCAGAGCTAGAGATGATTTTTTTCTACTGATACTTGTTTTTGAGACTATGGAAGAAATGATATTGAATTGGAAATCTAAAACATTATATATATACAACTTCTAGTTTTGCTAATTATGTGTTTAATTTTTCTATCTTGCTTTTGTATTCTATTTCCTCATTTACAGTTCTTTCTTTATTGGTATAATTCACCTTAGTGTAGAGGTTTCTGACTTCTACAAATAGAGGGAGATTGTTTGGTATTGCATCCACAATAACCCTGATTTGCATGAAGTCACCCTTGAACTAAGATGAATTAAGTTGTATTTGATATCTTGGTTTAAGTTGTGTGTTTGCAGACTATCATTGTTAAGTGTAGACCAATGTCAGTCTACAGTGGGTCATGAACACAGGACCATACAGTGTAATCCCTCACTGTGTGATCCAAGGTGTTGACTCATGTGTAACCTCTCTATTGGGATACACTTCATATTCAAGCACTTGGACCATGGAATGAAGATTGGATTCTTGAAGAGTATAAAAAATTTTCTAAGTCCAAAATTTCTCTAAGTCCAATTCTCGAGAAGTCCATGACAGTTCTCGAGAAGTAGACGTAGCAGAACTCGAGAAGTTCCGCTAGTTCTCGAGAAGCCGAGACTAGTTCTCGAGAAACCTTTGTATAGTTCTCGAGAAGTCAGTCTAAGGTTCTCGAGAAGTCCCAGCCTTTATTTCTCGAGTAGTCAGAGACAACCGCAAAAATTATTCTAAGTCCCTCTCTCGAGAAGTCTATCTTAGTTCTCGAGAACTTAGTCTCTAGTTCTCGAGAAGTCAGCATAGTTCTCGAGTATACGGTTTGGCTTTCGAGTAATGGTTCTCGAGAAGTCTAGTTAGTTCTCGAGTAGCTTCACATAACTCTTAAGTAGACTCAACGCCTTTTGTTCTCGAGTACTAACTAAAGTTCAGATAGTCTAGTTCTCGAGAAGTCAGCATGTTCTCTAGAACTCATTCATACTTATTGAGAACTGCTGTCAAATTTTTCAAAAAATTTACTTAAGTACAGATCAACGGGATTTTCAAATGACTTGACGTGATTGGTCCACGTGTCGTCATTAATGTTAATTCTAACCGTTAGGGGAAATCCTATATAATGTCTTTTCATCAAGATGAACCCTAAGCGGAAAATCGTACATTTCTAGTATCGTGATCGGCCATCTCTCTCCAAGAAGAACAGAACTTTCAGCCGCCGCCAGCGCTCAACGTGGAGATAGACACTTCTGTTTTTGATCAAGAAAGGCTTGTTGTTCAAGGATATTTCATCTTCTCCTTGATCGAGTAAGTCTAAGATTTCTCAGATCAGATCTCTCAACTCTTCTTCAACATTTTCTGAAAAAGCCGCAAGTTCAAGAAGAAGACCTAGAGTTGAATTTTTCCAGATCTAAGACAAATTTCTGTTTGTATTTTTTTAATCTCTCTGTAAATCTTGTAGGAGATTAATCTCCGAGTTGTAGGAAGTTTTCATCTTCCATGTGTAGATCCTTTTGGATCGAGATTGTAGGAACTTAGTTCTGAGGCATAGGATTGGTATTCAATCCGAGATAGTGGAGTAGTCGAGTCTAGTGATTTACTAGATCGGTGAGGGAATGTGGACGTATCCAAGGTTGGGGAACCACTATAAATCTTCTTGTCATTTGTGATTGCTTGATTGTTTGTGCAAGTTCTTTTAAATTTTTTTATTCAGCAAATAGACGCACAATTCATTTATTCACCCCCTCTAGGTGATTTAGGTAGACAACTTAACACTTTCAATTTGGATTGAATTCTTGCAAACCCTAGCCTTACCAGAATAAGGGTATTTAGGTCAAAAGTGTACTTTGTGGTTTGAGTGGCCAAATACCCTCAACAGAGGTTGGGATTTGGGCCACTGGTTTGGCATGGCATATAACACCCTCATATGGGATATGGGGTGTAACGACTGCAACCATTAAATAATATATAATAGAAGGTCAGGTCGGGGCCCCACACCATATGCCACAAACAGACGACGAGGTCACAGGTTAATACCAAAACACCATCGCACCCTAACTCAGAGCATGCTAGCGGAAGATTTCAACAGTAAAGATGAACTCATACCAGGAATGTCCACTAAATATATAAACCACAGTTATATACAACCACTGAAGGAGTGTACAGTAAATACAACACAGTTTGGCCTTACGACCTTACAGTTCCTCTTTTCATAGTGTGGATTGCCTACATCGGCGCGCAGGCCGGCCACACAAGAACAAAACACAATATAAGTTTAGCCTTCAAGGGCTAGCAGCGACAGCGGCAGCAGCAGCAACATCAGGGACTTCAGCCCTTCCCGCTCGGCTCTCCAGCACCTGTATAGGGACAGCCCACCCATAAGGTGGCAATCAAGGAAACAGTCAGCATTCAGCTGACCAATTTATAACAATCCTACCCCTTTCCCGGGGTAGTGGTATTCCTTCCCTGCAGGCATAGCAATGCATAGACAGATATAACATATATTGTGCTCTCACGCACAATCCATTCATCACAACCATCAGCCGCACGGTCCGACGATCCGTGCACCTAGGGCACATTCTTGGTGCACCAGCGAACCAGGGTCAACACCACTGTTTCCACAGTATTGAGCATTTAGTCTTAATGGCGCGCAGGCCTAAGACTCTCATTATGCCACTAACGAAAGCTCAATGCCTTGACGCTTTCATGTACAGTCGACATAACGCAGGTACGGATCAACCACCCCCCATTGCTCAAGTCGCCTTGCCATCATCGAGTACAGCGTACTCGAGGCTATATTTGAAGGGGCGGGTCGGTTTCACCTTTCCTGTTCGGAAAAAAGCCTTTTTCAGAGCTCACAGCTCGCACTAGACATAATGTCCACCAAGGACTGGCTCCACAATAGTCACGTTGTCCATCAAGGACTGGCTACACTGTCCACAACGGACTGGCTACACCGTAGCCACAACATAAGCAGTACAAGGGTATTTTCCTGGAATTTCTCATTCCAGTACTTCCTGTTACTCCCTTTCACAGGCACAACCCATTGACTCCACAAACTACACGTTTATACGCGGAGTCTTCTCCGGTGCGTAAGATGCAACATCACCAATCCATACCAACCTGTCCAGATGGGCTTCACACAGCATGCCTATCCCATACTACAGCAGACTCAACTGGGGATAACAACTATCAACCCACGGGGATCTCTTACTCTTCCACCTTTTGGTGGAGGATCCCATGCTCATGCATAAAGGAGGACTTCACTTGTCCATTGAAGGAAGATCGTTACCCTTGACGATCGCTTGGGATCCATCGAAATTCTAGCCGGTTGAAAAGAACCGCAGCGGCCTTGCCTCCACAGATCTGGCCTCAGATCTTGAATCAGAACTCTAAAGCTCCAGCGGAGGCCGGAAGACTTCTCCCTTCTCCTCCTCCTAGCTCTCCTCTCTCTCTCTCTTCTCTTTAGAAAGATAATGGCCAAGTGATGAATGTAATCTTCACTCAAATACGGAGTTAAACAAACAGGAAATACCCTGGGCCATAGGATCCAGGATGAAGGAAACAAACGGCTCCAGATCGCCCGCAAAAGTCAACTTTTTGGGCTGACATGACCTGTGACACGCCCATGTCACAAGCCGTGTACTACAAGCGGTACACGAACCGACTCACCAAAAAAAGGACACGGCCATGTGACACGTCCGTGTTACAGGGCGTGTGTCTCAACATGGCTGCAGACACGCCCGTGTCTGGCCCATGTTCGCCAGGCTTCACTGCCTGGGAAAAATTCCTAAGAAGGACACGGCCCTGTGACATGCCCGTGTCTCAGGCTGTGTACCTAGACACAGCTGCAGACACGCCTTTGCCCAGCTGTGTTCACTATGCCATACAAACCCGGGAGGACACGGCCTAGGACACGCCCGTATCCTTGGCTGTGTGCCCAAACCCAGAGCAAGACACGCCTTGGGACACGCCCGTGTCCTAGGCCGTGTTGCCCTGCCTGAACTCTATTTTGGTCTTTTGGGATTTTGGGGTGTTACAACCCTCCCCTCCTTACAATAAATTTCATCCCGAAATTTTCTCACAGCAAGGAACCGCAGCATTCACAATGTTATAACTTCAAAATATCCGTTACAACCAAAGGCTCACTCTACAACAGTTCAAACAAACAACTCGAGAAAATTAGCTCGCATGGTCTACTCTCGCTCCCATGTTAGCTCCTCACGGCCACAATTGTCCCACCGGACTTTGACCATCCCTATTATTTTGTTCTGCAACTATTTATCGGCTTTATCCTCGATCCGAATGGGCCGAACCTTCGTCATTAGTCCATATTTGACTTGTACGCGATCATTCTCTATCACTTGAGTTGGATCCTTGACGGCTTTCCGAAGCACTGAGATGTGAAACACATCATGCAATCCACTCAACTTGGCCGAAAGAGCTAGCCGATATGCAGCTTCCCCAACTCGCTCCACCACTTCAAACGGACCAAGATATCTTGGGCTTAGCTTTTTCAAACGCCGAATCCTGGACACGCCTTTGAAGGGCCTGAACTTCAAATATACCCAATCGCCCACCGCAAACTCCACGTTCCGGTGCTTAGCGTTGTAGTACTTTGCTTGTCGATCATGGGCTATCAGCAGCCTCTTCTGAATAGAGCGTATTGTTGAGTTTGCCTCTTCGACTTCCTTACGCTTAAACAACTTGGATTTGCCTGCTTCTGCACAAGCTAACGGCGTACGACACTTACGACCATACAGAGCTTCAAACGGTGTCATACAAATGCTCGCTTGGTAACTGTTATTATAGGCAAACTCCACCATATAAAGATGATCTTCCCATCTCTTACCAAAATCTAGGGCGCACATTCGAAGCATATCCTCCATCGTTCTGTTGGTCCGCTCAGTTTGGTCATCCGTTTGGGGATGAAAGGCCGTACTGAATGCTAGCTTTGTTCCCAACAGCTGTTGGATTAGCCTCCAATCAATCGACATGAATTGCTCATCACAGTCGCTGACGATGCTCCGGGGAACACCGTGCAATCGGACAATCTGTTCCACATAGATTTTTGCCAAAGTTTCAACAAAATCGTCCCTCTTATTCGGTAGGAAGTGAGCCACTTTTGTCAACCGTTCTACAATCACCCAGATTGAATCATTCCTGCGTTGAGATCTCGGCAACCCGTGCACGAAATCCATCGAAATATCATCAAACTTCCACTCTGGAATGGGTAACGACTTTAGGAAACCGTCAGGCTTCTGATATTCTGCTTTGACCAACGCACAAGTTTGACATTTAGCCACATAGTGTGCTATGTCTTTCTTTAGTCCTGACCATCAAAATAACTTCTTCATGTCCTTGTACATCATTGTGCTCCCTGGGTGAATTGAGTACTTGTCAAAATGAGCTTCATACATCAACTCTTCTCTCAACTTACCCGTATTTGGGATGCACAACCGGCCATCCTTCCATAACAAGCCGTCATCCCAGGAGAATTGGCCATCTGACCCATCCTTTGCATAGCGTTGGAGAATTTCATCAAGCTCCGTTACCCGCCAAACCCTATCTGCAAGGTCATACTATACCTCCGTCCAATTCAAGCATGCTTCGGCTATGGAATTCTTGTCAACACAAGAAATCTCTAACGCTTCCAACTCCTGGATCAGACGCTCATCATGCATCTACAACCAACTTGCCCGTACCGGAGTCCTACGACTCAAAGCATCAGCGACCACATTTCCCATCCCAGGAGTATAGTGAATATCAAAGGTGTAGTCCTCAAGGAACTCCATCCACCTTCATTATCGCATATTCAGATCTTACTGATCCAATAGATACTTTAGGCTCTTATGATCTGTATAGATATCCACCTTTATGCCATATAGATAGTGCCGCCATAATTTCAGCGTAAAGATCACCACCGCCAACTCCAAGTCATGGACAGGATAATTCCGTTCATGTACTTTCAACTGGTGTGAGCCATAAGCAATCACCTTGCCGAACAGTAGAAGAACGCAGCCTAAGCCGCTCCTTGAAGCATCACTATAGATATCATAGCCGTCTGTACCACATGGCGATGTCAACACAGGCACCGTTGTCAAACGACTCTTTAGCTCTTCAAAAGCTCTCGCGCACTCTGGCATCCAAACGAACTTCTGATCCTTCCTCGTCAACCTGGTCAGAGGCAAAGCAATCCGTGAGAAGTTTTTCACAAACCGTCTGTAGTAGCCTGTCAGTCCAAGGAAACTCCTGACCTCAGCCACGGAAGATATCACTGGTCATTCTCGTATGACACTTATCTTTGACGGATCTACTGTTATGCCCTCTCCACTTACCACGTGGCCAAGAAAAGCCACTAACGACAGCCAAAACTCACACTTTGAGAACTTGGCAAAGAGCTTATTCCTCCGCAAGGTATGCAACACTAACTGAAAATGGTTTGCATGATCGGCTTCCGACTGCGAGTACACTAAGATATCATCGATGAAGACAATCACAAATAGATCCAAATACTCTCGGAACGTTCGGTGCATGAGATCCATAAATACCGAAGGCGCATTACATAATCCAAACGGCATTACGATGAACTCATAATGCCAGTAACGTGTTCCAAATGCTTTCTTTGGAATATCACCTTCCCGAATCCTCAGTTGGTAATATCCAGATTTTAAATCCAGTTTGGAATAGACGGTTGATCCCACTAGCTGATCGAACAAGTCATCTATCCGTGGAATCGGATACTTGTTTTTCTCCGTCAGCTTATTCAATTCACGATAGTCAATACATAACTGTAAACTACCATCCTTTTTCATAAACAGAACAGGCGTGCTCCAAGGTGACATACTTGGACGTATGTATCCCTATTCCAACAACTCTTGCAACTGGACTTTCAGTTCTGCTATTTCTTTTGGCGCTACGCGATATGGCGAGCGGGCCACAGGTTTCGCACCTGGTACCAACTCAATAGAGAAGTCGATCTCCCGCTGGGGCGGTAACCCAGGAAGATCCTTAGGAAATACATCAGCAAACTCCAACACAATCGGAACATCGCTCACACTGGCCTTTGGCTCAATAGCCTGAATAAGCGTGAAGAATAACTTCGCGCCCTTCCGCACAGCGTTGACGACTTACAGAACAGACATCAAGATCCCGCCAACTCCTCACATACCAACGAACTTAGTCTCAAGCTCGGTATTCTGGCCCAGTGTTATCTCCTTTGAATTGCAATCAGTAAAGGCATGCTTCTTAGAAAGCTAGTCCATGCCAAAGATCACGTCAAACTCCGATATCGGTAGCACAAATGCACTTAAACCGAAATCTCGACTTCCTATTTGCACAACCACATCGCAGACCCGATCCTCCAGCATCACACAACCATTAGGTAATAATACCTTCACCCTATCTGTCGCTCCATGACTCGGGACTCCAATTCGAGCTACGAAGTCCTTGGACAGAAAGGAATGCGAAGCACCCGTATCAAATAGGGCTCTCGCCAGGTTGTTCTAAATCAGGAAAAAGCCTGTAGCACACATATCATGTACAAGCTACATAGAAAGTATGCAATATAAACACAGCAAGCAATATCTTAACTCGTACCTATGACGACGTCACTTTGCTTTATAGCCTCCTATTGGCCAATATTATAAACTCTGGGCTGCGCCTGAGATGCAGAGGACTCTACCACTGCTTTGCCCTTCTCATCATAAGACGCGCCCACCCTCTTTTCCCCCTTGGACTGAGCACTCCGACAATCACGGGCTATATGCCCCACTTTTCCACAGGTAAAGCAGGTACGAGACTCCTGCCTTGAAGTTGCTCCCGACGCAACTGTCGCAGAAGCTTGCCCAGAAGGCTTGAGCCTCTTTCCCCACTTCTTCTGGTAGTACGATTTGCCAGGGCGGGGTGCTTTGAACTCTGGCTTTGTCACAACCAAGTCCTTTTTTCCTTGCACCCGCTTCATATCCTTTTCCAGTGCACACGCAGTATCAACCAATGCTTGGAACCCTTGGTTCACCGAACTCGAGAGCATGAACCTCAACTCATCCCGCAACCCTTCGTAGAACCGATTCGTTTTCCTTTGTTCATCCACAAAGATTGACCCCGCATACCGTACCAACCTGGTAAACTCATGCAAGTGCGTATCCATGCTATTTTCTCCTTGCGTTAACCGTTGGAACTCGTTCTTCATAGCAATGCGTTGTGCCGCTTGCAAGTGCTTTGCCAAAAATATCCGAGAGAACTCATCCATCGAAACTTGTGTTAACTGCCTACCCGCTAAATGGTGTAACTCAACCTCGTCCCACCATAACCGAGCTTCTCCTTCTAACATGAAGGTGGCCAAGGTGACCTTCTTATTTTCCTCCATCCTAATCGCTGTCAATATACGTTTGACTCGCGATAACCAATCCTCTGCCTGCATTAGGGATCACATACCCATGAACGTAGGTGGATTGAAGCTCATGAATTGCTTCAACTGTCATTCAGTTGCTCGCGGGTCCACAGCCTCAACAGGCTCGGGTCTTACACCAACACAATCTTGCACCACTGTCGGCTGCGCCTGCTCAGTAGGCTTAATCATGGCAAATAGGGCCTCAACAACTAAGTGAACTATTTTAGCAGATGGAGGAGGTGTAGGCACCTCAGCTGGTGCCGCACTCTCATCAGAATGCTTGGGCTCGGACTGCCCAGCACCACTATGAGTCACCTATAAGTGGACAAGACACACATTAGCGACCTCACACAAGCAAGAACAACAATATAGGAATGCGCAGGTTCCTCAAACAAGTGTATTTGCATATCTTAGTGGACATTCAAGAGTTCATTAGTGTTACCAAAATGTAACGACTCCACCCGTTAAATAACATATAATAGAAGGTCCGGCCGGGGCCCCACACCATATGCCACAAACAAACGGCGAGGTCACGAGTTAATACCAAAACACCATCGTACCCTAACTCAGAGCATACTAGCGGAAGATTTTAACAGTAAAGATGAACTCATACCAAGAATGTCCACTAAATATATAAACCACAGTTATATACAACCACTGAAGGAGTGTACAACAAATACAACACAGGTTGGCCTTAAGGCCTTACAGTTCCTCTTTTCACAGTATGGATTACATACATCGGCGCGCAGGCCGGCCACACATGAACAAAACACAATATAAGTTTAGTCTTTAAGGGCTAGCAGCGGCAGCAGCAGCAACAGCAGGGACTTCAGCCCTTACTTCCCGCTCGGCTCTCCAGCACCTGCATAGGGACAGCCCACCCAGAAGGTGGCAAACAAGGCAATGGTCAGCATTCAGCTGAGCAATTTATAACAATCCAACGCCTTTCCCGGGGCAGTGGCATTCCTTCCCTGCAGGCATAGCAATGCATAGACATATATAACAAATATTGTGCTCTTACGCACAATCCATTCATCACAACTGTCAGTCGCACAGTCCGACGATCCGTGCACTCAGGGCACATTCTTAGTGCACCGACAAACCAGGGTCAACACCGCCATTTACACAGTATTGAGCTGTAAGATCCGACTCCCCCTTCTGGGGAGTTAACCCGGATCTTATGCCCAGAACTGCCGTCTTACGGTGACACTAACGCACGGGTTAGTCGATACCGCAAGACGCCGATTCTGCCGGCTAGAACGATCATAACCTCTTTGGCCAATATGAGAAACAGAAGTAAAAAACTAATCAGAGTATAACAATATCTAGTCCACAGTCACAGTATAAATCATATGTATATGAATGAAAAGTACAAGTCCATAATGAATATAATAAAGAAGAGTAATAAGGGCTTATGCCTGGTACATCATATCAAATCTCTCTCTCACAAATCAAATGCGGAATCTAATCAACTAATCTCATCCCACTTGAGGTCGTGCTCCAGTAGTAGTAGGTGGCACCGGTATCTTCTCCTCATGTCCTGCCTCCTCAACGTGCTGGTTCATCTCCTCGAGCTCTTAAAATGATATGGTCACCGACCATTAGTCAAAAAGACTAAGTTGTTTCCTCCGCACCTCGCTCCGCAACTCCTAGGCACCGAGCGGGAGGACGAAGTGGAGGACAACAAGGGGTTGCAAAGAAAAGCAGGTGACAAGAAGCTAGCTATCAAGTATGTATATAGTCTACTCTAGCAGTTCTAAGCACATTGTATAAGTGAAGTAAAAGTATAGTACAAGTGAGTAAAGAACTGAAATAAGAGCAGAAAAGTAAAGCTAAACTACCACTACTCTACCATCATAATTTATACCTTAACTTATAAAAATGCTCATACAAATTTATAAGGTAAGATTTACAGGAATTAACTTATCATATAAAAGAGCCCATACTAATTTATATGATAAGGATCTATGAAGTGTATGCCCTAATATGAATGAATATTATGATGCAAATTATGCAACAGACAGGTGTAACTCACATAAAACGACTCTGCGATCACAGATCTTTAGTTCCCGCTTTTCGGAACTAGCATCACTCTCTAGTACCACCGTTGTGGCTACAGTAGCAGTGGATCGGGCGTCTCCACTCCTAGGCAGGTATGCACACTACCAAACCTAGACCTCCCATACGCCTCTGTACATGTCCTAGGTTCACTCTAGAGTCTTGCGTACTAATTGCTGACTACCCGTCAGTCTTGTTGGGTCGGGTGTGCGCTTTTGGGGATTGTCCTCCAGACCGCAGTACAAACAACCTACTGGCCCCTCAAACCCACACACCCGCCTGAGTCACCGTACTGCCATCGCTGTGCCGATTGGCCTAGTACCGCATGACCCGCCACTAATATGTTTATGCACATGCAAGAATTACAACTCGAGCCTTCAGCTCGCAGGACCAACCTGTCCTGAATCCCTCCAACCCTACATGGGTGAGCATATAATACAAATCTCTCAAACCCTACACGGGCGAGAATATTATCATGAATCCCTCCAACCCAGTAAGGGTGAGCATAGTGATATGATGCCTAACCTATTAGGCTACTCTTGTCTACGAGTTATTATACTTAGCGACTTAAGATTAATCCCAGGACTGCCCAGGGTATACCCAGTGAAGGGCTCTCGGGGGAACTAGGAACTAAGATGGGCTGAAGCCCAAAGCTCCCTTTCTCAAGGATATTTACTTTAGTGGATATCTACCCATGATTCCCCTTTTTGCTCTCATTATTACTCTTGGGCGATCCTTATGATTTAAGATGTTATTGAAGGGGCGACGGTCTTCCGCCGGCCTCCACCTAGTTGTTATCCAAAGGCTTACACTTTTACTCTCGTCACTAAGACATAAATGCCAACCAGGGTTATATTCCAAATAAGACCTTATCCACACTGTTGATCTATCCCCCCGGCGGTCCTTACTATATAATCTACTTATACTATACGCAGTCCATGACCTAATACCATCCCGGAGTACGACTTTCAATTTCCTTGGGCCAGATGCCCCTCTACATTTATCCAAGGATGATATGGACTAATATGATGGCTATATGAAGTTTGATAATTTTCCAAGTCGTTTAGGTCATTAAATTAAATCTTTTAATAAACTCCCTAGGTCATTTAATACATGAAGTACCATAATTAATAATCTCACTGACCTAAGGAATTTTTATTGAGTTGTAAATTGGTAAAATATCACTGTCTACCAAGAATCATAATTTTCCTTTCAATAAAACCATTTATCTCTTAATTTATACAAATTTCACAAATTAACCATTTTCCAAAGGAAGTATACTAATTTCTTTATTAAAAATTCTACGAAAATTACAGAGCACATGTATTGATAAAATAATGTCAAAGACAGAGTTTCATAAACTCTTATGGATCAAGAGCTCCAAAATTTCATTTTTAATTATATTACCAAAATGCCACTATGAGGTTTTAAAAATTACTGAGTCATCCAAAAATGCTAAGAAATTATACAAGGTTAATCATACCCAGATACATCACCAAATTTTTTTCCAAATTTTTATAATGAATATTTCATCAATTTCCTAATTATGTGCAATAAGGGCAAAAACGTAATTCCTACATAACACCTATCAAAGTTCATCAAACAGTGCCCTAAAAATTTTTAAGAATTTATTATGACATTATAATGACCTTGACAAAGTTTGGAAATTTTTTATCTCAACAATAAATCTATTTTCAAATTTATTTTCCCAAAGTTCAATTATTTCAAAAATTCCAAATAATAGGATTTTTGCTTCCAAAATTCCATTATTGCAGTGAGGGGCATAGCTCACCCTATTGAGCCTCTGAAATCAATATCATGATTTTTGGATGTACCATCTAGGCTTAATACACATTATTTCAAATTTGGCTAATTGCACCCCAAGCCTATATATAACCAACACATGCAAGTGAGTTTACTCAACATGAAGTGGCCCAATGAGGCTGCAATTTCTACCAGGGGTAAATATTGACCCAAAGGTCAAGCCACCAAAATTTGGGGTCATTTGGAGTCATAATACTCCAAATATTTCATTTATTTAATTTTGTGTATTATGACAAATACTATAGGAAAAGGTCCCCCAAAAATTCTCAGTTTTCGGCAGGGGCTAGATATGCCCTAGATGAGCACATGCCCAAAATATTGGGTCATGTGGACATCTGGTTTGGCTTGGGCATTCATTTTGATTTCTGCCCTAGCCTAGGACCAGTCCTAGAAAAACTACCCTACAGTACAGTATACTGCACCAATTGATAAGTTTAGAATGGCAAATTAAAGTTAAGAGGGAGGGCTATATTTTTCATTTTAAGCACAAGATCTGAAAAGGCCTCTAAGATCCCTAATATTAGCATGCAAAGTCACTGATAAAGTGTGACAGTTAAATACACTATTCATTTATTAAATAAATAATTTAAATCATTTGATTTGCACAGATCTTGAAGCAGAACCGATGACACCACCACCACCGCCGGCGATTTTCGCCACCACCTCCACTGAGGTGGTGGCTTGCGTTTCCCGGTGGTGAAGCCGCCAGAGTTGGCTCCTCCGGCGAACCCGAGCAAGAAGAAAAGCTCGAAAAAAATCACACTTTTCTCCCATGGCATCGAGCTCAATTGAGCCTGATATCTCCCCTAGTTGATCTAGAAAGCTAGTACGGGTAGAGGTGAGGTGAAACGAACCTGGTTCAAGCCTTGATGGCGAGTGTGGCGGCGGTTTTCCATGGTTGAGCTGCTCTGGCAATCTCCTGCCCGAAATCTCATTTCTCCACCATTTTCTCTGTTCCAGTAGTCGATCTCCACTCAATTTCACCTTCTGAAGCTGATGGTGAGGCTGGTTTGGACTGAGGTGGGCTACATATGGAGGAACAACCAAGGTGAGCTCGGGTTCACCTTGGATGCTTCACCATGGCTGCCAAGTGGCCATCCCTGCACTCCAAACTCATTGTAATGAGTCATGTGGCCAGCCAGCAGTCTTTGGGCAAAAGGAGCCATGGCTAAGTGGCCTCACACCCCCTTTTCCTCTTCTCACTCCTCTTCTCTCTCCTAAATTTCCCATTTTACCCCATGCATGTACTCTCTCTCCTATTTCAGAGGGGTAGGGCTAGTCTATGACTCTTTGGGCTGCTAATGGGCCATGTTTAGTGGGCTTAGCCCAAAGGGTGAGGCTTGGGTTCATTCCCCCCTCTTTTAGGCTTTATGTTGACCAAGTTGACTTTTGAGTTGACTTAGTCAACATGATGAGTGGGTTGACCTTACTTGATGGTCATGGGCCTAATGGCCCCACCCAACTTGGGTTGGGTCAAGGGGGTGCCCCACTTAGGCTAATTGGGCCTATAGGTATGAGTTTGACCAAATTAGGGCTAAGGTTGACTTGGGTCAACTAGGGTCAAAGGGTTGACCTAGTGACATACCCTAGGGTTCACTTAGATTGTTTTTAGGGTTAGGGCAATGTGGTGGGGTCATGGAGTGGCTAGGGTCCCCATTTAGGCTAGTTTGACCTAGTTTGACCTTGGTCCTATAGTGGGCCCCATATGGCTACAACCCACTACCTAGGGTAAAACCTAGCTAATTTCCTAACCCCAACCCCATGCCTAACCCAATCTAAGTTAAGGGGCCTAGAAGTAACATGGGATGTTACATGAGCATTTAGTCTTAATGGCGTGCAGGCCTAAGACTCTCATTATGCCACTAACGAAAGCTCAATGCCTTGACGCTCTCCTGTACAGTCGACATAATGCAGGTACAGATCAACCACCCCACCCCCCTCCATTGCTCAAGTCACCTTGCCATCACCGAGTATTGTGTACTCGAGGCTATATCTAAAGGCGCGGGTCGGTTTCACCTTTCTTGTTCGGTAAGAAGCTTTTATTAGAGCTCACAGCTCGCACTAGCCATAATGTCCACCAAGGACTGGCTCCACAATAGCCACACTATCCATCAAGGACTTGCTACACTGTCCATAATGGACTTGCTACACCATAGCCACAACATAAGTAGTACAAGGGTATTTTCCTAGAATTCCTCATCCCAGTACTTCCTGCTACTCACTTTTACAGGAACAACCCATTGACTCCATAAACTACTCATTTATACGCGAAGTCTTCTCCGTTGCGCAAGATGCAACATCACCAATCAAGACCAACCTGTCCAGATGGGCTTCACACAACATGTCTATCCAATACTACACATTTCCGGGTCTAGATGCAGACTCAACTGGGGATAGCAACTAACAACCCATGGGGATCTCTTACTCTTCCACCTTTTTGGTGGAGATCCCAGGCTCTTGCCTAAAGGAGGACTTCACTTGTCTAATGAAGGAAGATCGTTACCCATGACGATCGCTTGGGAGCCATCGAAATTCTAGCCGGTTGAAAAGAATCGCAGCGGCCTTGCCTCCACAGATCTGGCCTCAAATCTCGAATCGGAACTCTAAAGCTCCAGCAGCGGCCGGAAGACTTCGCCCTTCTCCTCCTCCCAGCACTCCTCTCTCTCTTCTCTTTAAAAAGATAATGGCCAAGTGATGAATGCAATCTTCACTCAAACCCAGAGTTAACCCAGCAGGAAATAACCTGGGCCATAGGATCCAGGATGAAGGAAACGAACGGCTCCAGATCGCCCGCAAAAGTCAACTTTTTGGGCTGACACGGGCTGTGACACGCCCGTGTCACAGGTCGTGTACTGCAAGCGGTACACGAACCAACTCATCCAGAAAAGGACACGGCCATGTGACACGCCCGTATCACAGGACGTGTGTCCTGGCACGGCTGTAGACACGCCCATGTCTGGCCCATGTTCGCTAGGCCTCACTGCCTGGGAAAAATTTCGGAGAAGGACACGACCCAGTGATATGCCCGTGTCTCAGGCCGTGTACCTAGACACAAGTGCAGACACGCCTTTGCCCAGCCGTGTTCACTATGTCGCACAAACCCGAGGAGGACACGACCTAGGACACGCTCGTGTCCTTGGCCGTGTGCCCAAACCCAGAGCAGGACATGCCTTGGGACACGCTCGTGTCTTAGGCCGTGTTTCCTTGCCTGAACTCCATTTGGGCTTTTGGGATTTTGGGGTGGTTTGGGATTGAATTGCCTTAGGACCCAAGTTCAAACCCTATGTTTGGACTTTGGGGGTTTGAGAAGGGCATGTGGTCAAATGCCCTTGTATGGACTTGAAATTTGGTAGGGAGGATACTATTGTAGCTAAAGTCCTCTGGTAAAAATCTTAGAAGATTTGGAGATGGGTAGACCCCTCAAAATCCTAACCCTAGTTTAGGGCACAACACATACACATGTAAGATAGGGCACCAAAACTTAATCATAAGCCATGAAACTTGGGTAGTATAGTCATAGGGTCAATAAGGCCCTTTGGTGATTTTATTTGTAATTTTGGAACAATGCATTTAATATCTCCTTTATAGTACATGGAATTGCCCTTGATAATCTTCTAATTATTATGATTACACTGCTTGATAGGATGTTATGAAAATTGAGTAGAGAGTGTTATAGGTCAATATACATCTCTTCGAATTTTAATATAATTTTTAAATGAGTATTCTCAGTACCTTGTTCACAAGCTTTTAAAAATACTAATATGTTTAATAATGAATTCAGAGCTCCACACTTGTTGAAAATTTGTGAAACTTGATCAGTAGTAATTCTAGGTCAACATTCTCTTGTGAAAATTTTATTACAATTTTTAGATGAATAATTTCTATACTTAGTGCATTAACTTTCCAATTTGGATTATTGTTCAAAATTACGTTTAGAGTTCTTTGTTCACTAGAAAATTATGAAACTGGACCTAGAGTGATTATAGGTCATTATATACTTGGTTGAATTTTCTAAGAATTTTTGGAAGTATTTTGGCTGTACTTGCTTCCTTAAAATGATTAATGTAGATTCTATTTTAAAATTAGGTTCAGAGGTTATATCTTGCTGAAAAATTGGGAGACTTTGGATTTTCTGTTAAAAAGTCATCTTGTATTTATCATAAATTTTGTGGAGATTTGCATGTCTGAATGGGTACTTCATTTTAAAACTTAGGTTTTTGGATTACTTAAGAAATTAAATAAATTATTAATTAAATTAGGAAAATTATGTAATTATGGATTTTGGCTAATCATATCATGGTAGACCTCCAATAAATATTATAGGGATTTTGGATGATAATTCAGAGTACCTCCCATTGTATACATCATATAGCTTATGATGGTCTGCGTTTAGTAAAACTGCAGAAATCATAATATGGTGCAAAATGAACCCAAAGAGTTGGGATGTTGGTGTGTTGATCTGGTAAGTGAAATGAGTTCATCATCGGGAGTTTTGATGAGGAGTGGGAGGTTTGACTAGTGTTAAGAGGTGCTCGGAGTCGACGAAACATCGTCTTTCCTGTAGAGAGAGAGAAAGAGGGTCAAAACACAGTAGGATTAGATCCAGAGTAATACTAAGGGATCGGGAATCGGGTGTTAACCAATTAATAATAAGTTCCTTGAGAAAGGGAGCTTTGGGCTTCAGCCCATCGTAGTTCCTAGTGCCCTCGAGAGCCCTTCACGGGGTAGGCCTTGGGCAGTCCTGGGCTAACCTAAACTATAGGCAAAACAAACTACAAGAGTAACTAGTATAATTATGGATTCACTTTCACTCACCTCGATGTCTCAGGATGTTAGGTTGGGTCACTCGGGTAGTAGGCTCGGTGGACTTGGTGATGGGCAGATTGGCCCGGTGAGCTTTGGCTCGGTTGTTGTTTGTGACGGACGGAATGGTCCAGGGAGCTTAGGCTCGGTTGTTTGATTGTGATGGACGGGATGGTCCGGTGAGCTTTGGCTCGGTAGTTGATACATAAGTTACATGTGCATAAATATAAGGTGGTGGGTCTTCGGTATTGGAGGGTCGATGCATTGAGGCTGATACGTTGACTCGGCAAGTGTGCTTTAGCACTTGGCCAGATAAAGTCCGGTGCGCCAGCCGGCAAGAGTACGCAGGAGATCCGCTTAGTGCACTAGTGTTGAGGCATACGATAGGTCTGACTGGTAGTGCAATTACCGGTTTAGAGGTGGGTGAGGCCCAACCCACCGCTTCCGTTTGCCACTACAGAGGTATCTTGGGAGGTTCGGCTCCAGAAAGGGGGAACTAAAGGTCTATGTACACAGAGTCGAGTGGGTGAGTTGCGCTTGCATGTTCACATCATGGCATAATTGCATTTCATAGCATAACCATTGTATATAACCCTGACACATATTGTATAAAGTGGTATGAGACGCTTTATACAATAGGCCCTACAAAACGCCCATTTGGTTTATAAGCTTGTGTGAGCTTGCTTATAAGTTAAGGTTTCTTATTCTGTAGATAAATATATAAACTACTAGAAAACCAACATCATATCGTATAAATTGGTATTAGACTTTTTATACGATAGGAGCCTTGCAAAAGATCCCTTGGCTTATGTGCTTTCATATAAGTTAAGGTTACTTGTTTCTTGTTCAGTCTTTCTTACTTTTATTACTACCACACATACTTATAGAACTGCTAGACTATTTCCGTCGTCACCTGATACTTTGTTATTCTCCACCTTCATTACCTCTCCTTTCCTCCTCCCCGCTCAGTGCCTAGGATCCATGGGGGAAAGGGCGGGGGATGATAGGACTTAGTCTGTTAGACTAATGGTTTTTGAACCACATCATTTTAGGGGACCGTGGAGCCCAGCATGGAGGAGCAGCCCCGGAGGTCGACATGCTTGGAGATGAGACAGTCTAGTACAAGAGTTCAGACAGTAGAGACTGTGAGTCCCGATCGCTAGTGGTTATTTAGTTTTGCTTCCGATATGAGAGATATGTAGTGAGGATTTGGATGTACTGGGCATGAGCCCTATTTTTTGTACTTTTATTTTATCTGTGGACACTCCCTTCGTGGAGAATATTTGCTATATATGTGATGTGTGTGGACTTGCCTTTTATTATTTTGCTACTATTGTGATCGATTCGGCCGGCAGGATCGGCGTTTTGTAGTGATGACCTTCCCAGGCGTGAAGGTGTCACCGCAAAATGGCGGTTCTGGGCCTAAGACCCCGGTGTTTAAAAAGAAAAAAAGGGGGGGTCTTACAAGTGGTATCAAAGAAGACCTCGATCAAAAAAGTAGCAGTCCATAATCCCTGGGTCACCCCCGCACGAGTTTAGTTTGGGGACAAACTAAGCAGCGGAAGCATTGGTGTGCCCATATGGGGGATCACATGTAAATTGTCCACCTTTAATTAGGTTTTAGTCGATTACTTACGAATGACTTTTGTTACGCAGCCCCCAGCACTATATACACCACAGGGTGGAGTCTAGCAAACTCCGAATGTTGCACCACCTCCCCCGGTCCCCACTCCGTTCCTACAGTCGGAGATGGGGCAGACTCTGACAGCCATACTAGAGGCTTTCAGGGCTCAGCAGGTTCCGACTCTGCAGCCAAACCCGGGGGCCAACTGGTTGAGTATCTTTCGAGGGCTCTCTTCCCCGTCTTACTCAGGGACAGAGTCGGCTGTTAGGATGGAGGAGTTGCTGGACATCATGTATAAGATGCTGTCAGGGATACGATGCCCTTGGGAGGAGAGGGTACCTTTGGTGGTCTCTTGCTTGGAGTCCCATGCCAAGAGATGGTGGAAGACATCGTTGGACATAGACGTTTGCTGACAGAGAGGTTGCAGAGATTGTTTGGGAGGAGTTCATGGCAGCACTGTTGGAGCATTTTGTTCCTCAGTCGGCCAGAGATGATCTGGAAGACATATTTTTATAGTTGAGTCAGTGCAACAAGACGGTGGTGGAGGACCACCAGGAGTTCAATCATCTAGCCCGGTTTGCGGACTCTTATCAGTTAGATGAGGCAGGAGACACTAAGAGGTTCTATAAGAGCATGCGAGAGGATCTGAGGGAGGCTCTGTTGTTCGTGTCTGACGGGCCTATTCCTCGGATATTGGAGATGGCGAAGAGGATCGAGGCAGATTGGCACACTACCCGAGGCCGGAAGCAGCCAATTGAGGATCAGGGCCGGGGAGCCAGAAATGATCAGCGACGGGGCCGCATCACTGATGGGAGAGATGGGAGAAGAGCAGAGGACCAGCCTCATCAGGAGGTGAGACAGGAGCAGAGGGAACCAGTATTTGTGGCACCTCAGCCTCTCTAGATGCGGGAGATACATAGACCTAAGGGTATGGCATATCCCCTGCCAGAGTGCTTCAACTGTCATCAGGTGGGGCATATCCAGAGGAACTGCCCCATGAGGGGGGCACCATCGGCTGCCCTGCCTGCTCAAAATTTTGGAGGTTGAGGACGTGGTCGAGGACGTGGGTACCAGGGTGGAGACCGCAGGCAGGAGAGGGATCAAGTATGCACTGGATCTGACTCAACAACAGAATCCAGAGCAAGTGATCACAGGTACGCCAGTTAATTTTAAGTTCTTTCTTTCCTAAGTTTATGGATATAAAATGGATAAACTAGGAAAGAAAACCATAACTAGATTTCTAAGACATTAACTACCCTATGCATAGTCTTCATCAGCGGCAAGCCCGCCTATATACTGTTCGATACGGGTGCTTCGCACTCGTTCGTGTCGGAAGCCTTCGTGGAAGGACTAGAAGGATTGGATCGATTTATCGGCTTGGTGAGGAGGATACGACTACCCAATGGATCGGAGTTATTCACATCTGCCCACTGTAACATGGAGGCAGAGGTCGGGGGAAAGGAATTCAAAGCACCAGCGACGATCCTAAGGATGCCAGTCTTTGATCTGATCCTGGGCATGACGTGGTTGCAGTGGAACCATGCCCAGATTGACTGCCTAGCGAAGAGGGTCACCTTGAGGCACGGGGACTCTTATGTCATCATCGAAGGTATTAGACCTATTTCCCCTCTCTTCTTATCGTTCGTGCAGGCCGTCAAGGCCCACTTGCATGGTGAGGTGGTCTATGAAGTACTGTTTGAAATGGCTGAGGCTAAGGATTCCATCTCTGATATCCCGGTGGTGCGAGATTTTGCTGACGTATTCCCAGAGAAGCTGTCAGGGCTACCCCCGCACCGGGAGCAGGATTTTCGGATACAGCTGGTGTCAGGGGCTATGCCGGCATCTAGAGCACCTTACCGGATAGCCCTGAAGGAGTTGACAGAGTTTCGAAGCCAGCTGCAGGAACTAGTGGAAGCCGAATTTTTCTGACAAAGCTCTTCACCATGGGGAGCCCCGGTGTTGTTCGTTAAGAAGAAGTACGGGACACTTAGATTGTGCATCGACTACCGAGCACTGAACCGACTAACATTCCGGAATACTTATCCATTTCCAAGGATAGATGAGTTGTTTGAATAGCTGGAGGGGCATATTTCTTCTCGAAGCTGGATTTGAGGTCGGGCTATTACCAGCTGCGGATTCGGGAGGAGGACATTCTGAAGACCGCCTTCAGTAGGAGATATGGGTTATTCGAGTTTACCGTGATGCCCTTCGGGCTCACGAATGCACCGTCGGCATTCATGATCCTCATGAATCGGGTGTTCGAGGCTTATTTGGATGTTTTCGTCATCATATTTATTGACGACATCCTCATCTACTCGAGGACGGAGGAGGAGCACACACGACATCTGACACTGGCTTTAGAGAAACTACTGGAGCACCACCTCTATGCTAAGTTCAGCAAATGTTAGTTCTGGTTGAAGGAGGTGGCCTTCCTAGGCCATATTATCTGTGGAGCTGGGCTAGTAGTGGACTCGGCCAAGATTCAGGCAATTCGGGATTGGCCACAGTTGAAGGCAGCCACTGACGTGCGGAGTTTTCTAGGACTTGTCGGTTATTACCGGAAGTTCGTGGAGAGATTTTCTCCTATTCTTGCTCTTCCTTCAGGGAGAGAAGGATTCTAGGTTTACATCTATGCTTCCTACCAGGGCATGGGAGCAGTGCTGATGCAGAAGGGCCACGTAATTGCTTATGCTTCTCGCCAGCTGAAGAAGCATGAGCAGAACAACACTGTTCATGACTTAGAGATGGGATCGGTCGTGTTTGCTTTGAAAGTCTGGCGGCACTATCTATATTGTGTCCACTGTGACATATACTCTGACTACAAAAATTTAAGGTATGTGGACACGCAGAAGGAGCTGAATATCAGGCAGGACGATGGGTGGAGTTTCTAGCAGATTACCAGTACGAGATGCACTACCACCCAGGGAAGGCGAATGTGCTGGTAGATGCGCTGAGCCAGAAGGCTACGACCTCAGGAGCAGGACCTCAGTTGATGGCCATGGAGTTGGTCCAGATGCTAGACAAGATGCAGATAACCCTGGTGTCTGAGGATCACCCAGAGCTATACCGGGAGTACCTATCATCGTTGGTTGCCACAGGTGACATTTCAGACTGAGTCAGGGATGGGCAAAGGCAGGATGCAAAGCTAGAGCCGATATTCCGGGCCCTAGAGGCAGGCACTGCTGGAGATTATACACTGAGGGATGGTCTAGTGTGCTTCAGAGGACGGGTTTTCATATCAGATGGAGTCCAGGTCTGGGAGGATATCATGACGGAGGCCCACTATAGTCGGTATTCAGTAAACCCGGTAGTTACGAAGATGACTGCGGATCTGAAGAAGACCATGTACTGGCCAGGCATGAAGGAGGATATCACCTACTTTGTGACCCACTGCGAGATATATCAGCTGGTGAAGGTAGAGTGCAGAAACCCCGCAAGATTGTTGCAGCCACTTCTAGTGCCAGAGTGGAAGTTCGAGGATATCTCGATGGACTTCATACATGGCATTCCCCGATCGCGGACGGGAAACGATTCGATCTAGGTAATCGTCGACCAGATGACGAAGGTAGCTAGATTTATTCCTATCAGGAAGGATGACTTGGTTGGTGTGCTGGTTCAGAAATTCGTGGAGCAGTTCGTCCGTTATCATGGCGTACCCAGGCCGATTGTATCGGATCGGGATGGACGGTTTATGTCCAGGGAGTGGAGATCAGTGCAGACTTACTTGGGCACCCGGCTGACTTTCAGTACAACGCGTTTTTCATCCCCAGACTGACGGGTAGACGGAACGCACCAATCGGACCTTGGAGGATCTGCTGCGACTATGCATTCTGGATTGCGGAGAACCATGGGAGAAGTTGTTGCCACTAATCGAGTTTTCGTATAATAACAACTACCAGTCCAGCATAGGGATGGCTCCTTATGAGGCCCTATACCGACGGAGGTGTAGGACTCCGCTATCATGGATACAAGATGAGGATCTGAAGGCTTTGGGTTCGAAGTTTGTTGAGGACACCGAGGCTCAGGTGAGACTGATATGGGACAGAATGTTAGAGGCACAAAGCCGGCATGCTAAGTATTATGATGCTCGACATCGTCAGGTGGAGTTTCAGGCGGGGGACCGAGTATTCTTGAAGATCCGACCGATGCATGGAGTTTCACGGGTGCGTGGTCAGAAGAAGAAGCTCAGCCCGAGATATATGGGGACTTACAGGATCCTGGAGCGAATCGGTCCCTTAGCATATAGGCTGGAGCTGCCACCGGAGCTGGCGGATCTACACGACGTGTTCCACATATCCTTTCTTAGAAGGGCTCTACTATGCCCGAAGCAGCATATTATGACCACGGATGGGCCGGTAGCATCTGATCGGTAAGTTCACCTGGAATTGGTCCGGATTGACGATAAGGTAATACGAGTCTTGTGCCGCAAGAAGGTTCTGTTAGTCAAGGTTCTGTGAAGGAATCATGGGCGAGAGGAGCACACATGGGAGCCACAGGACTTGATGAAACAAAGGTACCCAGAGCTTTTCAGTCAGGTACTCCTTACAATCTCTCAGGATGTTACAATTTGCTTTCACATTTGAAACCCCGTAGGCCTAACTAGAATTTCGAGGATGAAATTTGTGTTTATGTATTGGGATTTGTAACATCCATCAGATAACTAGACCCCTAGGAGTAGTTTTGTCATGACTAGGTCATGACAAAACCCTAGGAAGCCCAAGAAGACAAAGTGGACTTGGGAATAAAGGTGATTGGGATGAGTGGTCTGCAAATAGTAGATTCCTAAACCCTAGTTTGGGATGACCATGAGGCTTCACCATGACTTTAAGATCCCACCATGACCTCACCAATCTATTGGAAGGTTCATTAGAGCCCTAAGGGTCCATTGGAGTCAACCCAGGGTGGCCAAGTTGACCTAGAACCATCCTAGGCCTAAATTGGGCAAGGTGCCCTAACTAAGGACAATGTGCCCCTAATAAGCCCAACCAACCCTACCAAGGTCTTCCTAGACCTAAAGTGGGGTTAATGGGTCACTAAGGATCCATTGGGGTCAATCCTAGAGCCTGAGTTGACCCAAGTCAACCCTAGCCCTAAAGTGGTCAAAGTGTCCTAACTAAGGGGCAAGTGACCTTCAGGGTGCAAAGTTAACTTTACAAAACCCTCCTTGGACTTAGGGGAATCCAAGAGGTCACCTAGGACCCCTTGGGGTCAACCCAAATGGTCATGTTGACCAAAGTCAACTCATGGGTCAAAGTGGTCAAACTAGCCTAAATGGCTAACTCAAGCCTAATCCAAGTGGGCTAAGCCCAAACTAGTGTGGCCCATTGGTCTAGGAGGTGGAGAGACAAATTTTGGGCCCACCAAATTCAAAATGTGGTGACTAGGAGAGAGAGAGGAAGTTACCCTAATTTGGAGGAGCGAGAAAGTAATAGCTTAATGGTCATCATGGCCATGGAGGTTTCATAACCCCTCCTTTTGATGGGGCGTTTACTCCTTGGAGCTATGGGAAGAGTTCCCAGGAGGTGGCCGGCCAGTGGGGTGTCTCAACCCCCTCAATTTGGCTGAAACCAAAAACTAGGTTTAATGGCCATTAATGGAGTTTTGAAAAATTGGGGAGTTACAAACCCCCTCTCCTCAATTCCTTCTTCAAAAACCTTCACCAGGTCGAGAGCAAGCGTTTCCCCGTTCCAATTCCAATTCCCTTACTATTACTGTGGAGGTTGCAGAGAAGCCCAAACCGGCGGTCGGAAATGGCAAGGAGGCACAACACTCGCTCTCAGGCGCAATTCAGGTCATCCTCCTTTTCCTTTCTCTGTGGGTAGATCTTAGGATTCGTTTAGAATGAGGATCGGGCTCAATTGAGCCCGATCAAACCTTCCTTTTTCGTGGGTTTTCCAAGAAAAACACCTTGTCTTGATCGCCGGAATCTGCCTCTCCGGCGGCTGTGTCGCCGTTTGGCGATAGCCACCACCTCGACGGAGGTGGCGGTGGCGGTGGCCGGCCAGGGAGGTGGCCGGATGGCCGGGAAACGGGGATGGAACAAGCTTCAGGTCGGGTGAATCCTGGACGTTGGCTGGAGATTGAAGATGACCGGATGCCGCCTGTTTTACGCCAAGATTCGTGCCGCCTTAGATATTTAACCTTAGGTTAAATAATTTCATTTCAATAATTCTGTCACATATTATATAGTTAATGTTTGTATTTATAAAAAATACTTAGAGGCTGAATCATGGAAAGTGGTCAACATATAATTTGTAGCTCAATGGGTCTACTTTATCTTAAAATTTATTTGAGTCAATTTGGACAACTGGTTTGACCAGGGAACCCATTTTGGTGGTGTCTATACATAGAGCTATGCAGAGATTAAAATGAGTGCCCATACTTCATCTCTTGTCCAAATGACTTGAAATTTGGACAGGAAGTCACCCTAACATATACCTAGGTGCTGCCCAAAAATGAGAATTTTTGGGGACAAATTTACTATAGTTTTTGAAATTATTTAAATACCCTCGGGTAAATTAATTAAGAGACCTAATGACCTCCAAACCCTCCCAAATTTTGGTGAGTGATCCTTGAGGACATTATAAGTCTCTTGATAAATTTTCATCCCATTTGGAGATGATTTGGATTGAATTCTTGCAAACCCTATCCTTGCCAGAATAAGGGTATTTAGGTCAAAAGTGCACTTTGTGGTTTGAGTGGCCAAATACCCTCAACAGAGGTTGGGATTTGGACACTAGTTTGGCATGGAATATAACACTCCCATATGGGATATGGGGTGGTTTGGGATTGAATTGCCTTAGGACCCAAGTTCAAACCCTATGTTTGGACTTTGTGGGTTTGAGAAGGGCATATGATCAAATGTCCTTGTATGGACTTGAAATTCTGTAGGGAGGATACTAGTGTAGCTAAAGACCTTTGGTAAAAATCTTAGAAGATTTGGAGATGGGTAGATCCCTCAAAACCCTAACCCTAGTTTAGGGCACAACCCATACACATGCAAGATAGGCCACCAAAACTTAATCAAAAGCCATGAAACTTGGGTAGTATAGTCGTAGGGTCAATAAGGCCCTTTGGTGATTTTATTTGTAATTTTGGAACAATGCATTTAATATCACCTTTATTGTAAATGGAATTTCCCTTGATAATTTTCTAATTATTATGTTCATGCTGCTTGATAGAATGTTATGAAAATTGGGCAGAGAGTGTTATAGGTCAATATACATCTCTTGGAATTTTAATATAATTTTTTAGATTAGTATTCTCACTACCTTGTTCACAAGCTTTTAAAAATACTAATATGTTCAATAATGAATTCAGAGCTCCACACTTGTTGAAAAATTATGAAACTTGATCAGTAGTTATTCTAGATCAACATGCTCTTTTGGAAATTTTATTGCAATTTGTAAATGAATAATTTCCGTACTTAGTGCATTAACTTACCAATTTGGATTATTATTCAAAATTAGGTTTAGAGTTCTTTGTTCACTAGCAAATTATGAAACTGGACCTAGAGTGATTATATGTCTTTATATACTTTCTTGAATTTTCTAAGAATTTTTTAAAGTATTTTGGCAGTACTTGTTCCTTAAAATGATTAATGTAGATTTTATTTTAAAATTAGGTTCAGAGGTTAAATCTTGCTGAAAAATTGGGATACTTTGGATTTTCTGTTCAAAAGTCATCTTGTATTTATCATAATTTTTGTGGAGAATTTGTATGTCTAAAATGGGTACTTCATGTTCAAACTTAGGTTTTTGGATTACTTAGGAAATTAAATAAATTATTAATAAAATTAGGAAAATTATTTAATTCTGGATTTAGGATACTCATGTCATGGTAAACCTCCAATAAATATTATAGAGATTTTGGATGATAATTCGAAGTACCTCCCATTGTATACATCACATAGCGTAAGATGGTCTGCGTTTTGTAAAAACTGCAGAAATCATAACACGGTGCAAAATGAACCCAGAGAGTTGGGATGTTGGTGTGTTGATCTGGTAATTGAAATGAGTTCATCATCGAGAGTTGTGATGAGGAGTGGGATGTTTGACTGGTATTTAGAGGTGCTCGTGGTCGACGAAACATCGTCTTTCGCGTGGAGAGAGAGAAAGAGGGTCAAAACACATTAGGATTAGATCTAGAGTAATACTAAGGGATCAAGAATCGGTTGTTAACAAATTAATAATAAGTGCCTTGCTAAAGGGAGCTTTGGGCTTCAGCCCATTGTAGTTCCTAGTGCCCTCGAGAGCCCTTCACGGGGTAGGCCTTAGCCAGTCCTGGGCTAACCTAAACTATAGGCAAAACAAACTGCAAGAGTAACAAGTATAATTAGGGATTCACTTTCACTCACCTCGATATCTCGGAATGTTAAGTTGGGTCACTGGGGCAGTAGGCTCTGTGGATTTGGTGATGGGCAGATTAGCCCGGCGAGCTTTTGGCTCGGTTGTTGTTTGTGACAGACGGAATGGTCCGGGGAGCTTAGACATGGTTGTTTAATTGTGACGGACGAGATGGTCCGGGGAGCTTTGGCTCGGTAGCTGATACATAAGTTGCATGTACATAAATATAAGGTGGTGGGTTTTCGGTATTGGAGGGTCGATGCACCGACGCCGATACGTTAACTCGGCAAGTGTGGTTTAACACTTGGCCAGATAAAGTCTAGTGCGCCAGCCGGCAAGAGTACGCAGGAGCTCCGCTTAGTGCACCAGTGTTGAGGCGTACGATAGGTCTGACTGGTAGTGCAATTACCGGTTTAGAGGTGGGCGAGGCCCAACCCACCGCTTCTGTTTGCCACTACGGAGGTATCCTGGGAGGTTCAGCTCCAGAAAGAGGGAACTAAAGGTCTGTGTACAAAGAGTCGAGTGGGTGAGTTGCGCTTGCATGTTCACATCATGGCATAATTGCATTTCATAGCATAACCATTGCATTTAACCCTTACACCTATTGTATAACGTGGTATGGGACGCTTTATACAATAGGCCCTACAAAACGCCCCCTTGGTTTATAAGCTCGTGTGAGCTTGCTTATAAGTTAAGGTTTCTTATTCTGTAGATAAATATATAAACTGCTAGAAAACCGACACTCTATCGTATAAATTGATATGAGACTTTTTATACGATAGGAGCCTTGCAAAAGATCCCTTGGCTTATGTGCTTTCATATATGTTAAGGTTACTTGTTTCTTGTTCAGTCTTTCTTACTTGTATTACTACCGCACATACTTATAGAATTGCTAGACTAGTTCCGCCGTCACCTGATACTTTGTTATTCTAGTCAGTAGGAAGAGTAAGAAATAGTCTGTTGTGTTCAGGTCGAGTGTTGAAGCTGAATACAGATGTATGTCTTTGGCTACTTGTGAGCTGATGTAGTTATGTGCGCTTATGCTTAACTTCGGAGAAGTTTATGATCATCTCATGCCAATGTTTATGACAACAAGGCAACTATATATATTTTAAAGAATATAATTTTTCATAAGAGAACAAAGCATATTGAAGTTGACTGCCATTTTATCAGAGAAGAGGTGTTGAAGAATCAAATCTATGTTATATTTATCACCTCAGATAAAGAGCTAGCTGGTATTTTTTACCAAATCAGTATCCTCTTTTTCGGATATCTATGACAAGCTGAGTATGATTGCCATATATGTTGTAGCTTGAGGGGGAGTGTTAGAACATATGGAGTCCGGTCGGACTAGCATTCTGAATTGGCAGACGGGACTGACAGACTGACGACTTGATCTAGCGATATAGTAGTTGTCCTTTGTTGCTGCATCAAAGTATCATAGTGCAGTCTGGCGATCAGCAAGGGTTAACCACAGTGTGGTCTGGTGATCAGAGTTAATGGCGGTGCGGTCTGGTGACTATCAAGGTCTTACCACCATTGTCTAGTAAAGCCCAAGTTTGTCGATCAACCAAGGTTAATCGTTGTTGCAGTCTGACAGTTAGCTTCAATCTAAATGTCACTGTTTTTCCTTGAGTTGATGGGCATGTGCTAACAGATAGAGGCCAGAGAGCACTTGCTGATATCATCTCAAGCTGATTAGTCGTGTGATTAGCTTGTCTAACCTCACAACCTAAGCGGTTTTTTTATCAATCTACCTATAGTCACCTGTAATAGGTAATAACTTCTCAAAAAGAAGTTATCTATGTCATTTTTTGGTCTTAATTTTCATCATAAATGAAGAAAATAAGTTTAAATGAAATAGAAATGTGAGTAAATTCATATTTATTTTATTCGTGACTAAGTCGATCTTTTTCCAATGTTTTATTGCTAGAAATATCAAAGAAATCAACATAGAGAAAGAAATCTGCCCAAATTTTATGACCTGGAAAAAAAGTTGCAACATCAGAAAAAATGTTACAACATAATCTGGACGAATTTAAAATTCTGAATTTTAAAATTGGCGTCGTTTTCAAAAATGGAAGGATGTTTCTCTTTAGAGGGGGAGGATGTTTTAAGAGGAGAAAATCTATATAGAATCCATCATGTTTTAGAGGAGAAATTTTGAATTTCAAGAGGAGTCATCATCCAGGGTTTGAAAAAAAATCCTCGTAAAGGAGGCGGCTAGAGCAAGGAAAAGAGAAGAATCTTGGGCTGAACGAACGAGCGAGGTTGGGAAGAGAATCCTGCAGTGATAAAACATAAACCATCATGTCTTGTAAGATATTTTTGTATGTTTGGTGTGTTTCTTCCCTCGATATATACAAATTTCTTTAATCTTGTATTGTGAGAGTATCTTGTCTTGTGTAATGATGATGTTCTAATTTTTTCTTCGTGATTGTTTGGTGTATGATCTTTATCGAATTTATGATCTATATTTTGGAACTTTTGGTCAAAGTTTCACTTTTTTACTGCGCTTCATAATTCAAGAGATGAGTTTTGTAATTGTTTCATAAATTCGATATAGCATTTGAAGGGAGAAAGAGATTTCTTCTTGGTGTTAGTAATATAGATTTTTATTCTTTATGCGGTTCTCTATTTCACCTGAGTTAGAAATGATAAGGGAGATAAGAGATTAGGGTGTTCTGATATTGAGAGATATAGATTTCTATTCTAAAATAGCTGCAAGACATTTCACCACGCATTTTCACAAAGTCACATTCATAGATTAATCGCACAAGACATAAGAAATCACAATACAAGACTATTTTTCATAACTGATAAAAAGTTATTTTTCTAAGAAACCATAATTTATTTTAATTAAAAGTTTTCATTTGTAGTTTTTAATAATTGAGATCATCGTTATTGATTTACTTGGATTTAAAGAAAAAGCTAAACTAGTATTTGCAAGCACTAAATTAATCACCTCTCTGAGAGAATGATCTTTATTCACTTTATATTAATTGATCTGGCACGTGCACTTGCGTTTGAAATACACAACCATTTTTGAGCTTATCATGTTTTTGGCGTCGTTGCAAGGGAGGTGCAATGAATTTTGTGTTTATTTCTTGCAATATTAGTAAATCCTAAGTATTTATAGATCAAGTTTTATTTTTGTTGTCTTGTTCGTTTTTTTTGTTATTTGTTACTTTGTTTGTTTATGTCCTGATATCAATCACCTGAGTTGTTTCCTTTAAACCTAGAAATCGAACAGACGTGTGGAAAAAATAGAAAAGCATTTTGGTTATAATATAATAACTCTTCAACCATGTATCTGAATCATAAAAATGCTAACAATGAAAATTATCAGGAGGGTTTAGAACAAGAGGGTCAAGTAGATCAAAATGGTCAACCTGCTGAAGTTAGGAGAACGTGTCGAGATTATAACATGCCTTATATGGGAGGATTACACTATAGCATCATTAAGCCCGCCATCAAAGCGAATAATTTTAAAATTGATTCAATGGTAATGCAACTTGTTCAACATACTAAATTTAGTGGGTTTATTCATGAGAACCCCAATTCTCACTTACGAACCTTCATAGATGTATGTGACGCATATAAAATTAATGGCGCATTGGATGAAACAATTAGACTTCACTTATTCTCATTCTCTCTGGAAGGAAGGGCAAAGGAGTGGCTCGATTCCCAACATGGCCTCACCACCTTACTACAAGTGGTAGAGAAATTCTTAGCCAAATATATCGACAGGCGTTATGTATTTTTAGTTTCACACCGTCTATTATATTCTCTTTATTTTTCCCAATTTCTAAAAATAGGGGGGCATACCCATGTATTATTAACTTTTGGAGCAATAAAAAATCCCTTTATTTATATTCTCACAAAGATTATCTATGAGTTTTTTATATACCACCTACTTTACCGCCTCCCCCTATAAATCCATGAATGTATTCCATTCGATGTGGATGTTCATATTAATTATTTAAAGAATTACATAAAGTGCTAATAATTTGCAAGCAGCCTTTGAAAACTATAAATATATGGTTGGTCATTATCGCCGTGAGTTGCATTTTTCAAAAGGAAATTGAGTGTTTGCATCTTGTAGAAAGCAGAGATTTACTCTGGGGGCATATCATAAACTATTGCAAAGGTGGTTTGATCCATTTCATATTTGGAAGTGCATTGAGCCACCTGTCAGGGAACCAGACGTGCCACCTAACTTAGCACCAATAACATTGTCTGATCTCTTTGCCACTTTTTGCAAGTTCTTGTTGGGGGGTGAACTCTGTCAACCCCAGGGGGAATTGATGCAACCGACGTCGCATCTGTGTACGCGTGATATCATCACACACAAGTTATATTTTTATTATTTATTATTTTACTTACTACCATTTTCTTTACCCGAACATCAATATTATGTTTTCGGCTCGTCGATTTGACCACTTGGTGAGACCATGAATAACAGGTCCGATAATTTTAAGTGGAAGGACGAAAGAGACAAACTTAAAACAAATTAAGAATGCAAACGACTAAGACGACAATATCTCTATTGATTGTATTAGGGAAGAGAAAGTAAGTAATGAGAATTGATGGGGTTCCCCTTGAGTATTTTTAAGTCTAACTGGTGGGGATTCAACCAAAACTCTGAAGCACAATGACCCGACAGAGCAAGCCGTGCGCATGAAGCCGCACTCGCTCAAAGGGTTCGAAGACACCCCAAGAAGGGAGCAGAACCAAGCACGCATGCACAAGCAGTGCACACATGAATAGTGGGCCCACGAGCCCTCGGCCAACCCCACTCCTCCCCCCCACGCATTGAGCACATGCACTCTTGATGGCATGCATACACACGACTAGCATTAACATGGCCCACATGCACCCGACCACTATCGTCACTGGGCAACCTGCACGGGCTGGTCGGATTGCCCGGGGAGCATGTAATTCCCCAAAAATCTCAAAAGATAAGAGAATTGGTCTCTTGAGGTTTTTGTGCGGTGATAGCTCGCTGGATTAAAAGACCAAGGTCTCTGGTCGATATCGCTTGACGGTAGAAAGGTATCGCGTAGCGATACCACTCGATTCACTCAACGCTCTCGACGGATCGTTGAGTATCTTATCACGTGGCGATAGGAAGATATCGTGTGGCGATACCAATCGATGCACTCAAAGCATTCAACGAATCGCCGAGAGATTATCGCGGGGCGGTAGTGACCTATCGTTCAACGATAGCCGGGTTAAACAGAACATTAAGTCTTTGGGAGGTACTGCCCAATAGTAGTGAGTTAACATCGGCGGTAGCCTGCCATGTGGCAGTAAGGTGGAGGTTGTTTTGGAGCGACAGAGTGATGTCGATTGGGCCAAGCAGCAACCGCCTTTGATACCGTGCGGCGATAGAAGATACCGCGCAGTGGTAGCAGATACCGCGCGGCGGTAGCTCTCTGATAAGGGCTGGACTTGAGATTGAATTCTCAATTTCTCTCTCTCTCTCTCTTAGTTCTTGATGTACTTGAGGGAAAGAGTCTGGGGCTGAGATTTGCATGCTTGGTGAAGGGGATTCTGTGGTCTAATTTACGAGTTGAAGTAAGATTCGTGAAGAGGAAGCTGTGGTGATCAGTTCCAGTAGGATCAAAACCAAGAGCATGGATCCATGATGACCTACGAGGGTAACGATCTTCCTTTAAGGACAAGTGAAGTACTACTTTTGCATGTGTATGGAATCCCCCACTAAAGGGTGGAGAATGAAGGGAATTCTGATGGGTTGATACGTGATATCCCCTGGTAAAATTTGCATTAAAATCCGAAATCGAAGTACGGAATATGCATGCTATGTGAAGCCCGTCTGGATAGGTTGGTATGGATTAGTGATGAATTATTTGGCATGCCGGAGAAGACTCCGAGGATAAACGCGTAGAATATAGGGAATGAGGGTGTGAAATATGTTATAGTGATAGTACTGGAGATGATCTCCAAGAAAATACCCAAAATGGGGAAGAAACGAGAATTTGTCCCCTACCGTGCAGCGGTAGTGTTTCCGTCGGCGATAGCTCCCAATAAGCTGGTGAGGTCTGTCTCTGGGAGACTTGGGGACCTCATTGTATGATTGGATAGCGAGAGCTTAAATTGTTATACTATATTGGATAGCGAGAGCTTAAATTGTTTTTGTTATATTAGATCACGAGAGATAAAATTGTTCTACAATATTGGATAGTGAGAGCTTAAATTGTTCTGTTGTATGTGCATGAGAGCTTAAATTGTTCCACGTTTTGGAAGCGAGAGCTTAAATTATTCTGTAGTGGGAAAGGGGGACGCTGACCCACGCCTGCCCATTGGGCCACGAAGGCTTTGCTTTCGGCGATGGCATGGTTATTTGAGCAATGGGGAAGGCCAACTTGGACCCGCCTTATGGTCGCCTTGGAGTGAGTCACTGGCATGGGTCTCAAGATAATAGACCATCTGTTGACTTTGTCGATGCATAAGAGGAATTCATGCTAAATATTGACAGTCAAGTCTTGGACCTCTGAACGGTGGTGGGGCTGCGCATTTTCAGTACACCGATAAGGTGCCCTGAGTGCACAGAATGTTTGACAGTTGATGTAAAAGTTTATGATATATTGAATGGTGCTTAAGTTATACCTTTGTGTGATATATTTATATCTGAATGCTATGCATGAAGGGAAGGAATACCGCTGCCCCGGGAATGGGGTAGAGTCATTATAAATTGGTCAACTAAAGCTGATCGTTGCCTTGTTTGGCATCTTTGTGGTGGAATGTCCCTGTATAGGTGCTGGAGAGCCGAGCGGGAAATAGCGGGTTGCAGCCCTTGGATGCTATGCCGGCCCACGAAGGCCAAGCGAAGATCTTTGTATAGTTTTCATGTATGGCCGGTCTGCGAGCCGATGTATGTAAACCACCTTTTTAAAGAACAATTATAAGGTTTTAAGGCCGCACTTTTTAGTGTATTTTGTAAACATTCATATGTGGTTTATTATAGTGGACATTTGTGTTACTTTAGTTCAATCAACCCATGAAGCTTCCGCTAGAATGTTCTGAGTTAGGATTTATTTGCTCTTTATGATATTCACATATAACTCCGCTGACTGCCAGTGGAATATGGTGTGGGGCTCCAGTCGGACATTCTGTTATATTTTACGCGACGAACTGAGGTGTTACAATTTGGTATCAACTACTTGCCTCGAGCTTCCTTCTGCAAATTTGTGGTCGAATTCTGATGGGTATTGTATCCGCAATAACCCGGATTTAAATAAGGACCCAGTTAAGCTAAAATGAATTGTGATTGTATTTGATGTTGTCTTTTAAGTTATGTACTTGTAGGTTTTCATTGCTAAGTACACATAAATATTAGGTTACAGTGGGTCAGTAAACACAGGACTATACAATATAATTCCTTATTATGTAGGTCAAAGTGTTGACTCACGTGTAATCTCTCTATTGGGGTGTACTATCCCAAGTACAAGAGAAGGCTCAAGAATGGTCAAGCCTTAGATTTAGAGAGAGAGAAATTCACCTAAGTATAATTCGTCGAGTATGGTTTGGAATACTCATCAAGTTCGTAGAGTATCAGCATGATACTCATCGAATTTGTCGTGTATACCTACCTATACCCGTCGAATTCATCTCTTATACTTAGGGTAATTTTGCCAATGAATTGAAAAATCTGTTAAGTAAAATTCGTCGAGTATCGTCGTGCATACTCATCAAATTTATCGAATGTATCTAATGATACTCACTGAATTCATTGAATAAGCTAATTATACACATCGAATTCGTTGAGTCCAGTCAACGCTACTTTTCTAAATTTTTCCAAATCTTTTTCGTCAAATATCAAAGCGTTAAGTGCGTTGAGTTAACTCGACGATATTCGTTGAATGCTGCCTATGGCATTGAGTGAGCACTAGGCGGTGAGTACAACGGCTTTGAGTGCGTTGAGTCATTCAGTCGATACTCGACGAATTCGTCAAGTATACATGTTGATACTCGACGAATTCGTCGAGTATGACTCTTCGCCATGGCATTGAGTGACCAGTTAGACTTGGATGAGTTAACTAAGTCCTTTTCGTCGTATATCAAGATGTATTTGGAGAGTATCATTATGATACTCGACGAATTTGACTTAGGTCATTTTTTCGAAGATTTTCAAAAATCAGTCACGGGTTCGGTCGATCATGCATAGTGCTTTTTAGGTTTCGTTTTTGGAAACTTTCTTTATACCGTTGGTAAAAAGATCTCTATAAATACCTAGGGATATTTTTCTTCCATACTAATTGTGTTATTGCTAACATTTTGAATCGATAAAAACTTTCCAAAACAAGAAACCGTCGACCGACTCCTCAGGTTTTGTAATTCTGATCGGCCGCTGACTACTTGTTGTGCACAGATTCATCTTCTTCGACTTTCAAGGCTGGATTGCTCTCTCTCTCTCTCTCTCAAGATCTATACTCTTCCAGATCTAGTCGTTCGAAGATTCAAGGTTAACGATTCAAGGTCTTCAAGATTTCATTCCTCCAAGTTCTCAAAAGTTCAAGATCTACTACCTCGAAGAACGTTGGTGTGAAGACTTGTAATCATTTATATATTGTAATATTCTTTTACTAATTGTAGGAGATTATTTCTCCGAGTTTGTAGATCTGTTAGTGGATCAAGTGCATTGATTTGTTTGTGGATCGAGGTTGTAGATCCGATCATGGGTCGAGTTATATGAGAGGTTGTTCTCCGAGTGGTAGGAGCGTCGTCTCCGAGTTGTAAGAGTTGCGGCTCCGAGGTGTAAGATTTGAAGAAATCTCAGATTGATGAAGTAGCTAAATCTAGCCCTTTGTGGTAGATAGGCAAGGCGGGAAAGTGGACGTACCCAACTCGGGGAACCACTGTAAATCTCTATGTTTGTGTGCTTGATTTTTTTGAGTGATTTTTATTTCGCGAAAAGACACAAACATCACCTATTCACCCCCTCTAGGTGATTTAGGTAGACGCTAGATACTTTCAAATTCTTTTGTGGGTGACAAGCACGTGTCTGTGCTTACCGTTATAATAATTGAACTCAAGAATGTTCACTTAGGAATGAAAATACACATATTTGAGGAACCTGTGCATTCCTATTAGTCATGGGGTGCCTTGTATATGGTCACTAAATTGCGTATTTTACACTTTTAGGCAACTCACAGTGGTGCTGGGCTGTCTGAATCACAATGTTCTATGGAGAGTGCATCACCAGCTAATGTGCCCTCACCTCCCCCTTATGTGGAAGCAATACACTTAGTTGTTGAGGCAGTGTTTTCTATGACAAATGCACAACCGACTGGGCAGGTGCGTACAACTATGGTTCCATACCAGGTTGGTGTGGCTGAGCCTATAACTGTTAGGCAAGTGTCTATTGAAGTATTGGTGGAAAGGCGAGCTATTGAAAGGCAACTGAAACATTTTATGAGTTTTATTCCTCCTACGTTTACGGGTGCAGGATCCCCAATGCAGGCAGAGGATTGGCTTTCATGTGTCAAGAGAGTATTGACGGCGATTGAAATAAAGGAGGGGCAGAAGGTAACCTTGACCACTTTCCTGTTGGAGGGAGAGGCTCGGCTTTGATGGGATGAGTTGTAGTTACACCACTTTACAGGCATACAACTATCTGAGATCTCGATGGAGGAGTCTTCGATATTATTCCTGGCAAAGCATCTGCCATCGTCGTAGCGGATTGCCATGGAGAATGAATTCCAGTGCTTGACTCAGGGCGAGAGTAGTGTAGATAACTACTTGCATGAGTTTACCAGGTTGGGACTTTATGCGGGATCCACTTTCGCTGACGAGGAGCGTAAGACCAATCG
The DNA here is from genome assembly GCA_039513925.1 of Platanthera zijinensis. Lineage (NCBI taxonomy): Eukaryota > Viridiplantae > Streptophyta > Magnoliopsida > Asparagales > Orchidaceae > Platanthera > Platanthera zijinensis. Next base: position 141,941,259 of record CM077089.1, read on the forward strand.
GTTTTATGTGGGACTGCAGGATGAGCTAAGGTTGATTCTCTCGGGTCCGATAAATTAAGGGTTTCAAGTATTGGTTAATACAACTCGTTCGTTGGAAAAGAACATGAAAAGGGTGTTGGGAAAGAGGGACTCGGTTGTGCTAAAGCCCGAGTTCAAAGTGCCAACTACTTCGAAATCGCACTTTTGGAAGTGAAATAAGAATTTCATGCTTTTTGGATAGGCTCCATCTATTGTCACTTTTGGAGAAACGTCAGGGCAAAGCACTTATACATGTTACACTTGTGCCAAGCCAGGGCATTTTGCCCGTGAATGTCCAAGTGACCTTCCAAGGAAGGATAAGATGGTAGGAGAATCGTATGCTGAGAAGGAAAAGGCGGTGGAGTCCACTGCATCCCAATATGCTCCAGCTCAGCCAAGGGTTTATAATCTTGGCCAACATGAGGCCATCAAATAGGCTGATATCATCACAAGTACGAGTAGTATATAGTTTTCATGCTTATATACTGTATACCTCGTGAAATGCTTGTGTATAACTTGGTAAGTGTAAACTTTGTCCTTATTCGAGACTATCCGGCGAGAGCACTTTTTGATACATATGCTTCTCTTTTTATGTATCTGAGGACTTCGTATTTTGAATCGGAGTGCCTACTCTTTTGTCGACAGATAGATTGAAGGTGTTGTTACCTAACGGATGTGTGATGCATGCAGACAGGTCTTGTTATGTTGAGGTGCGAATAGGAAGTCGGGATTTTGGGTTGGAAGAATTGGTGCTACCGATATCGGAATTTGATGTAATCTTTGGTATGGACTGCCTCTCGTAGCAGCGTGCCTGTATAGATTGCAACTGTAAGGAAGTCATACTGGGACAAGACACCGAACAAGAGACTAAGTTCGTTTGTATGCGAGGATTGAGAAAGATATTGATGTCTGCTTTAATTTCCAGGTAGTCAAAGCTGTTCAGAAGGGCGCGGAGTTATTCTTCACCCTGCTGGAGGTCATTGAGCTGAAGTCCAGTTTGACTGACGTTCCTGTTTTATCAGAGTTTGTAGATGTTTTCCTAAGGATCTTCCTAGCCTTCCACCCCAATGAGAGATTGACTTCGCTATTGAACTAGTCTACGTGCAAAACCTGTGTTACGATCACCGTACCGAGTGGCGTCAAAGGAGATGATAGAATTGAAAGTTCAATTATAAGAATTGCTAGAGCAAGGCTATATACGTCCAAGTATGTCACCTTGGAGTGCACCAGTCCTCTTTGTGAAGAAGAAGGATAGAAGCTTGCGTCTATTCATTGATTATCGAGAATTGAATAAGTTGACAGAGAAACACAAGTATCTGATTCCACGGATCGATGACTTGTTTGATCAAAACTAGTGGGATCGTCTGTCTATTCGAAGCTAGATTTAAAGTCTGGCTATTATTAGTTGCGGATTAGGGAATATGACATTCCCAAAACAGCATTTGTATACGTTTGGGCATGTATGAGTTACTGTAATGCTTTTAGACTCTTATTGTGTTATCAGTTTTT